>JAVKPL010014898.1:0-93963 GCA_032173675.1 Gastrolobium villosum | reverse complement strand
AGAAAAAGAAGAGAAAGAAGAAAAAGAGGGGAAAGAGAGAGAAGAAGGGAGAAGAAGAAGAAGAGAAGAAGGAAAGGGGAAAACCTAAGTGTGATCAAACCTTGATGGTTTTGATTGATTCCAAAGCCTAAACCATTCCAAATCTTCCTCTCTTTCACAATCCTAGCTTGGGTCTTGGTGGGGAGTTGTGTAGGTTGAGATTTTTCTTCCCAAAGTTGGACCCATTGGAGAAGTTGTGAGATTTAGGAGCTTCTACCTCCATGGAAGCTTGAGGAACCATCACCCCTTGATTGTGCAACACTTGGTGGTAAGATTTCATCCTTTAAACTCTATTTTCATGAAGAATCCATGATTTAGGTTTTGGATGAATAGTGTTTTGGGGCTTATGGTTATGTGAGTAAATGGGCTATGTTCTAGGAAGATTGAGGCCTAGAGTATGTTGAGAAAAATGCTAGGAATGACATTTAATCGGTGAAAATAAGTTTATATAGTCATATGATTTTGTTTGGAAAATTACAAAATTATGCATTTGACTATGGTTTGGCTTGTTGGTGTAATCAATGGTTTGGTTTGGGTTGATTGTTGATATTGTCCATGTGATGCTTAGGATTGAGGCATTTGGACCAACCGTGAGTAACCAACCGTTGGAGCAAGCTATGGAGCTCGGTTAGCTCCTTGATGTTAATGTTGTGTGGTGAAGATTGGTGAAGAACAAAGGTTAAGTTGGAAGCATTGAGGTAAGCCTTCGGACCTTGGGTGTAATTCCCTTTATTGTTCCACCAAGCCCTGAACGGGTAATGGTGTGTTGTTGTATATAAATGCAATGAAATAGAGTAATGCTTCGTTATATGTATTTGCATGCTTTGGTGTGACATAGGATGGTGTTTCCCTATGTTGGTATGTAGCATGACGATGCGTAAATCATACTTGGTAGTTTAGCTGGCCAGTAGGACTATTTGCATCTGAGTATCCTTAGGACAGCTCGAGAGCTCGAGGGATTTCTCCTGGAGATGTTTTGTACACTTGCATGAATATGTATTTGCTGCATTATTATTGTCATTGCTATTACACTGTTATTGAACTATGGGGTGGAGAGATGCTCCAAGGACCCCTGGTTTACTGGATATATTCGTATATCTCACCCCGTGTGGTTGGGGACCCCCTTTCAGGAAAGGATGCTGCAGGAGCCTCTGATGGCAAGTGGCCATATTTGAAGTGATTGGGCATATGAAGATATCGTGTCATTTGATTAAGCATGTTATTTTGTAGTTCACATGTATAGGATTGCTAAATGAGAATCAATTGTCATATGCATGCTATATTTATTTGGGAGGACTTAGCCTATGCTCATGCTTTTGGTATCTCTTTTGTTGATGGGAGCCAAGGAGTGATCATAGTGTTTTGTAGCTAAGTCCCATGATTTGTAATTGAAACTTGTAAACATGCTATGTTGTAATTATTGGGTATTTGCATATATGATGAAATGATATGTATGCTTCTCTTGTATATGAGTATCTAGAGAGACTAGAATTCATGTATTGAAAGGATTATATGATGTAAATCAGGTGAAAGAAGACCTTTAGGTTGGAAAACCAATCCAAAACAAAGATACCCTGTCTTGTTGTCCAATTTTCGTATCCTATACGATAGATTTGGATCCTTGTGTCTTGATGGAAGTTGTAGATATGTTTCTTAGCTTTCCATAGAGACCAAGATTGTGTAATTTGGATAAGTATAACTCAAGTTATGGTTAAAACACCACAGGTAGGTCAAACTGCCCTGTTTTGGGTGCTTGCTCCCGAATGTCCACGCTTGGAGCGTGGGATCCACGCTTGGAGCGCCCACCTTCTGACTGTCCACGCTCGAAGCGTGGGATCCACGCTTGAAGCGTAGGGGTCCTGGGAAATTCAGCATTCCATTTCGTAAAAACCTCATAACTTGGGCTACGGTGCTCCGATTTGAGCGCGGTTTGAACCCACGCGTAAGTAATGAAAAATCCTATAATATTATGGGCAAATGGAGACCGTAATAAATGAAATGAAAGTATGGTATTAAGCTTTAAGTATGTTATTCCGCAATGCACTATGGTTATGGTCACGCAATTGGGTAATTTTAATTCGGCTTGCTTTAAAGGAGAAATTTAACCGGATTTTAATTGCACCAATGTGATTGTAACTGCGCTTAATATCATAAGTCAATGTTAACAAACCGGTTCTAGAACGGGGTGTTACAGAACTCTTAATTGTTTCCTTATGGATATAACGGGATAGTCATGGGAAGTTAAATCAGTAGCATTTTATATTATAATTCTGTTTTTGCAGGCCTTTTACCTCCTTTTTACATTTATTAGTCAACACTTTCTCCTTGTAATGTATATGCCTTGCCATTCACTGTGTGTTTCATTTCAGGTCTGAATGGGGTCGCTGCTGTTGTAAGTTTCCCCTATCTTTTCAAAAGAAACAGAATTGAAAGAGATGCATGACCATTACTATCAATTAAGTCTTCAAATTAATTTATAAACAGAAGGCTCCAAATTAATCAACAGCCTATGCAGCCTATCAAATATTATTTCAACTTTCAACCATGGCTAATTTTTGATTTAATAAGTTTAATAGATGTTTGTGTGTGTTTATGTGTGTCTATTAAGGGACTTCGAATGTTGAATTTTATTCATTTCATTAAGTAAATTTATTGGGATATCTTTTTCTTTAATTTATAAGTTACTTACTTATCAGATAAGATATATATATATATATATATATATATATATATATATATATATATATTTATACACACACACATATATATATATATATATGTTGTATTCTATTTAATCTCCAACTTCATGTATTTTTATTGTTCTTGGTTTCATTTAGCTCTGTAGATCGGGATTGGTGGCAGGGTGATAAAAAAGAAATTGGATACAACAGGGTGATAATTAGATAAACAGTTTGATATTTATGAGGTTCACTGGGTGTTTTCTCTTGGGGATTGTGGTCCTCATGGTTTAACCACTTTAGTGTCTGAGTTGCCTGAAATAAAAAAAATTATGCTTCATATCTATTTTTCAGGTTGATCAATCACGTGGTTGTATCCCCGACTATTGCTGCAGTTGGAGTCTCATTTTACAGTAATGGTTTTCCTCCTGTTGGTACATGTCTTGAGATTGGCGCAGTACAGATATTAGTGGTTATTGTTTTTTCCCTTGTAAGTTTGTTGAATTCAAGTTCTGTGTCTATGGTATTGATCATTGCACTATGCTAACACACTTAATCTAGTCTTTCTTGCTTTCTGCAGCATCTTCGTAAGATATCTGTTCTTGGACATCACATATTTCTAGTATATACGGTAAGTTTAATGTTAGTGAACATAAAATTCTGTGATGTAGCAAATGATATCCGAAGTGTGATATTTTTTTTCTTCACCTAACTACCAGGTTCCTTTGGGTTTGGCAATTACTTGGACATTTGCTTTCTTGCTGACTGAAGCTTGAGCCTACAGCTACAAAGGGTGTGACATAAACATACCTGTTTCAGATATGGTTTCAGAGCACTGTAGAAAGCATGTTTCAGTGATACTTTGCTTCGTATGCTCTCTTTTTTAACTGAAAGAGTGTTTACATGTTTCAGAGCACTGTAGAAAGACTTTTGTACACAATTATATTAAGATCAATATGATTTTGATGTTATTTATTTTCATTATATTTGTTTATTAGGTGCAAAACATAAATTGATATTAATTCTCAGAGCAAAATTTTAAAAAAAAAAATTGACCAAAAAGCAATTTCGTCGAAAATTGAGTCAATAGATTTTTACAGAATTTCAACCATTTTCGGTAAAAAAATGATTACAAAGTTTTTCGACGGAATTTGTTTTCCGTCGTAAATTATTTTAGGATTTTTCGACGGAATTTTATTCATTTTCCATCGAAAAATCTTCGACGGAATTGATTTTCCGTCGAAAATCAATACAGGATTTTTCGACGAAATTTCATTTATTTTCCGTCGAAAAACTTCGACGTAATTTGTTTTCCGTCGAAAATTATTTTAAGATTTTTCGACGGAATTTCATTCATTTTCCATAGAAAAATCTTCGACGGAATTTGTTTTCTGTTGAAAATTATTACAGGATTTTTCGACGGATTTTCATTTATTTTCCGTCGAAAATTTTCGACGGAATCTCTAATTCCGTCGAAAAAATTATTACCCACGGAGAGATATTCGACAACTTCATTTCCGTTGAAAATTCCGTCGAAAACTTCATTTATGACGGAATTTTAACCATTTTCGACGGAATTTTTCTGTCGAAAAATAACCATTTTTTAGTAGTGCTATATTATTATTATTAACGTAATTACTGTGCACACACACCACCCTTATTTGGCAAAGGTCTCATAATCGTGTACAATGATTTGCTATCCCCCAAGATATCTGATTCATAGGTATCTAAAGAGAGCACAAGATCCTATATTGATCTACTAACCCTTGGCTAGACATCTCTACCACATAGACAAAACATTCATAAATTAAATACCTTAAAACTTTTGGATTAAAATGTGATACTGACCCCACTTATTAACGGTAGTTCTTGCCTACCATGGCCCCCTCCTTCGTCCTTACCCAACACATATTTACATTAATACACTCAAAGCAACCTATTATTTACAGTTTTATATATGATGAACATAGTAGCAAACCATGAATTAAGATTGCATACGAGGAGGTAGGTCTAGATGAAAGAGATGGGGCGGGGGCTAAAAGAGTACTAAGCTTTATAAATAAGCAACCGTATGGTTTTGAAGTTTGAAAGTAATTGGTGCAGACATTGAATCCGTGAAGCAAAAGCCAATTTTTATCTTTGTTCATGTGGCTTGTGTCCCTTTAACGTAGCTATACTCTTCTTAGGAATCATGACGCAAGGACAACACCATAATACATAATAATGGCGCTCTATGTTGCACCACACCAACACGGGATACGATACGACACGACACTCCTCCGACACGTTAATTCTAAAAAAATGATAAATTTCGATACGTTAGGACACATTTTGATTTTATATAATATTTTTAATTTATGTAATGTATATTATATTTAATATTTAATAATTTAATGAAAAAGTAAAATTAAACTTATAATACCCATTAATTTTACAAAGAAACATAAGATATCCAAATATTTATATTAAACTCAATAAAATAGTAATCGTAATCTAACAAATCTAATAGTTGAAACTCAAAATGCAATATAACGTAATCTTTGAATCTTTTTTGAGTCTTTGTAACGAGTATTAGAGTGTCGGGAAGTGTCGGTGAGTATCGGGAAATGTTGAACATGACACGTCAATGATTTTGAAGTGTCGGTGTTTCATGGATGACACTATGGTATATATCTAAGGGAAGGGAAAGGATTACCATCTTTTCTTTTTATGGTTATCTGATTATCTCAATGTGAAACTGTGAAGGACAGGTTGCTTTGCTCCTTTTTACTATAAAAACACGAAAATTACTTTCCCTGCTACCAAATGTTTTTGTTGGACATTTTTATATAGGGAAAAAAGTATCTAAAGTTACTTTAGATAACTTTGTCTAAAGTTCATTGAAACGACGTCGTTTTGAAGTTGAAAAATAAAAAAATTAGAATGATAAAGATTATTATAACCCTGAAATAAATTAAAATTACAAAAACACCGTGATTTCCGCTCCAAAACGACGTCGTTTTGGCGAACATTAGATAACTTTATCTAAAGTAACTTTAGAAAAAACAAACCCTTTTATATAATGCAAAAAGCGTAGGTTCATCATGTTACATAGAAGCATAAAGTTCATTTTTCAGGTTCATCGACGTAAAACAAATCAATATATGGGGGTTTAATTAGCCTAACACCGGGTGAAAACATGATGACGCTGGACCAATTTTCGAGACCTAAGCACCAAATAAGGAAGACTTTATAAAGTAACGTGTTAATGTTTCATAATTTATTGACAACATATATAAGCCCTGACTTTGTTATTGCATTGAAGGAAGCCAATGTAAATATAATATTCTGGACTTGAGATATTTTGCAATATTGGCATGTGCATACAGCTAAGTCTGCAATGGATTATCACTTTACCAATTAAAATATGGTATTTTTACCAATATATATATATATATATATATATATATATATATATATATATATATATATATAGGGGAAGGATATTGTGACAACCAAGTTGTGTTACTACCAAGGACTACCAATTAATCTCACCGTTATATTATTTATGTTGATCCAACGGTTATATTTATTTCCATCTTTGTATAGTCATGATTCCCCATATTTAAAGTGAAAGCATTAGATATGGAAAATCATAACTATACAAAGGTGGAAATAAATATAAAGTTTTAAATTTGGGAAATCATGACCATACAAAGATGAAAATAAATATAACCGTTGGATCAACATAATCGATCTAACGGTGAGATTGATAGGTAGTCACTTGATAGTAACATAACTTGGTTGTCACAATATCCTTCCCCATATATATATATATATATATATATATATATATATATATATATATATATATATATATGGTATGACTGCTCACTCTCTTGATTGATGCCAGGTTAAATCTTGAAATTATTTCACAATAAATTAACTACTGCAAATTTAATTCAAACTATATTATATTTTGGAAAATGCAAATTAGTGTTCATACATAATGATTTACGCCGTAGTTAATAGTTACAGCCATTTTGTTTGACAAGTGAATTTTCTTTTATTCCCGACTATGATTATTTTTTTTGAAGTGGATGTTTCCACAAGTTTTAATTTTTTTAATTGGTTATGAAAATAATTCTGAGTGGGGACTTAGTCACAATTAAAGATCATCATCTTTCTTCAAAGATATATTTAATGAGAATCAAACACAAATTATCTTTCTACCTAATCAGTCTGTGTTGCCAATTACGAATTAGGTTGACATGTGTGAAATTCTAGATATTTCATTTTTGAAATGAAGTCTTCATCAAATAAAGAATACGACCAAGGAAGGCCTGAAAGCCAGAAGAGATCATATACTTCCCACCACGTGGATAGGTCAAGAATATGCGATAAAAGATCCAAAGAAATGTGTATGAATAAGGTAGCCATTTTTTGAAATAAAAACATATTGATGTATGAACGAAACGATAACGCTAATTACTACCCCGAAAGTTGAAGTCAAGATCACTATTGAATTGCAGACAAACAAACCGTTTTTGAAAACTACCCAAAATTGATCAAAATCGTCAACAACAGGTAAAAAGACCAATTTTTTATTTTAACTTATACCTAATTCTCTCTATTGTGTGTGCGCGCGCGTTTTTTTTTTTTCAGGATTACGTAAATAATGTTAATGTAAATTGGACTATTAAAAATTGAAGTTTAACAATAAATAACAATTTCAAAACAAAATAATTAACGAATTTTTAATAATGAACAAATAAAGTTGAAAACAGGTTATATGTAAGATATGATCAATGATAAGGCATAGACACACAAAAAAAAAAAAAAACAATGAAAGGACTTCGGCAATAATTGAAAAATAAACGAAACATGTAAATCCAAATAAATATGAGAAAAAATGTTCTTAAAAAAGAATTATTTAATAAATATATTTTAATATTAATTCATTTATTAATTTACGTGTGAAAATAAGTTTTATTACAGTTATTAACTTTTTAAAATAAACGTTTTTTTTTTTTTACCAAAAAAAAATAAACGTTTTTTTTTAATATAATGAGCATTATTCAAATTATTCATAACTAAATGAATCCTAATGACTATGCACACAAAAAATTTAAATTAAATGATGATAGTTTTTCCCAAAAAAAAAAAAATGATGATAGCTCAGTGAGTAAGGGGAAAGAAAAAGATTTCAGTGAGTGAGGGGTTTAAATATTTTAGTCTCGCCTCGCATTCCGGATTAGTCTCGTAACAAACTCAAAGAGTTGAAGACTTATGGGATATCTAAGAGAACCAACTCGCCTCAAGGATATAATTAGGGTTCTGTTAATTCCAATAAAAAAATTCCTAATGACTTAAAAGACAATAATATTGATAACAAATCTTATTCAAAAATGAATGAGTAAAACTAGGGAAAAAAAATTTTTGATCCACACCCATTGATGTTAGGGTTGGCAAAACGGCCAACCTGACTCGATCAGACCCAACCCATTTGCCACCCGACAAAAATGAGCTAAGTTAGGGTTGACTCGAAAAAAAAAATAATTCAGAAAATCCAACCTAACCCGACCTGGGTTAGGGTTAGCTTACGGTTTGGCTCGAAAAAATGGGAAAAAATAGCATTTGTCACACTCATCTAGTACATGTGGTGAGAATCTAAGAAAATGATTTTCATTTGATATAAAATGTTTAGTTGTTGAATATAAATAAATGGCTCATGTTTTCTCATGTTGCATGAAAACATGAGAGAAAAAAGTAGAGATAAGTTAAATGTGGGTCCCACATTTTATATTAAAAAAGAAAAAAAAATTAATTGGTACGAAAAATGAATTTGTGCAGGAAAAAGTTCTCCTCTCATGTAACAGGAGAGTATGATTTCCCATAAATAAATTAACAAGTTACAAAACCAAAACAACAACTCAAAATATATCACAAAAGGTCCAATACTTCATTAAAAGTTTCTAAACAAAATATTCCAACTCAAACAAGACATAATGCTAAATCAAATCAAGTTTCACGAGCCTTTAGGGAATGGCAACGCCAATTGGGATTTAGCCTTTAGATTTCTACTTTCTTTCAAAAGATGTGGTCCCCTTATTATTCTTTTGTATTTTCTAATAAATAAAAAGGATAACTCATGAGCTGATCCGTTTGACCTGCGAGTTGACTTGATTTTTTTTCGAACTGAATCTGATTATCAACTTATTTTTACTAATTCAACTTATTTTGACCCGTTTGACCTGCGAGCCAACTTTCCTTTTTGCCATCCCTAATTGATGTTAGGTTGTTTATATTAATGCAAATCTGCTCAATATAAATAATGCGCAATAATATTAAAAAGCTAAAAATGCATATAAATGCACATTTATAATATTACGATCTTATGTTTCAGCTAAAAATTCTCAAATGATATTACCATATTAAAATCATATATATAAAATGATTCATTCCCATTAATATTAGGTTTTGTTTTGTTATTTAACATTACACAACAAAGTTTCCTACACACACAACATTTCGTGGGACCCGCACTTTTTAAAACTAAATAAATAAATAAAAATTAAGGCACACAAAATGAATCTCTATAACATTACACAATCACTTTTCCTACAACATAACTCTTGTAAAACCCTTAATATTATCTTTTAACTTTTAAAGGCTGAAGAGTAGGGACAAAAATGGACCGTATGGTCTACTAGTGGCCTATAGGCCCCATATATGTCAGGCTAGACATAGTAAAATAGAACAAGTTTAAGTCCTAAGAAAACTTATTTAAAACATAAGTTATAGGCCTATTTTTACAATGTCCGGCCAATAAGACTATAAGCAAAACAATATTATATTCTTTATTTTAATGAAAATAATTAAATAAATATAATTTTTATATATAATTTAATGAATACTATAATATTATTTTATTTATTTTTCTAATTCTTGATAGGTATTGAAGGTTTGATAGGTTTAAACAAGTTAACAAGAGCACCTTTTGATTTTTTTAATATACAACAAATCAGATTTATAATTCCGCTTATACAAACTAATAGTTCAAGTCCTACTTAGTATATTTTACATAAACCTCATTTATTTAAACCAATACTCATTTAAAATATTTTACCAAAATTAACTATCCATCACCTTTACACGCAACTGTAACTCTAAGTAGAGGTGTAAATGAGTCTGTTAGCTTAATAGGGGCCTAGCGTCAAATCAGGCTCGATCATTAAATATAATCAAATAGAATAAGCTCACACATAAAAAAAGCTTATTAAAAAAGCAGGTCATAAATTTTCTTTTACTTACAGGACCTATATCTTATTAATTATTTTTTTAATAAATAAATTACTATTTAAAATAAAAAGTAATATTATTTTTAATTATTGAATGTCTAATAAACTTAAACAAGTTAACCAGCATATGCCAAAGCTTTTGATTTTTAAATACAAGTCAATTTAAAATTATAATTTGAACATATACAAATTAATAAATTAGGTGAGATTAAAAATATTTTAGACAAACATGACTTATGTAAGAGAAAAATATTTATCCTTTTAAATGACACAACTTATATCCTTTCACTCTCACAAAGAGGTGGGACTCACACCTTTATTTTTTTTGTCAACTCTCTCCTCCTTTATCTATCTCTTTCTCTCTCTTAAAATGACACAACTTTACATCTTTTAAAATGACACACACTTTACCCCTTACTTAAACCGTCTAATCCAATTTAACCTATCTAGATCCGTAACTCCAAGTAGAAGGATCACCAATAGTCAACAGACACATTAGGATTTCTTTTGGGGGTAAACGGGCACATCTGTAATTTCATTGTGATTGCTATAGAATATAAATTTTGGTCAGCATGCAGCGTGCGATGCGTCATCTAATTCCTTTTGTCGACGCCAAACACCGCGTATGGAAATGTCAAACGCCATCAACCTTCTACAGCAAATCAGCAATTGCTTGCAATTCTTTTTTTGATAAACATTGCTTGCAATTCTCTATATCTAAATAAACACTTTCAATTTTCATCATTTTTATAAAATATTATGGGTGCATTGGATATTTTGTTACAGAATATCTGTAATTTATTTTTAACTATACACTTTTGAGAGTATATAACTTAATATTAAAGTTACTTTTTTTAGTTATATATTTCTAAAAATATATAATTAAAAAATGATTGCAACAATAAACAATATCATTCCTTTAATATGATTCTTACATTTCCAGAAAGGGAAATGCAGATGTCATGTTACATGACAAGTGAATAGTAGTTATGTTAAAAAAAGAATAAATTATATAATATTAAAAAAATGATATGACACATTATTCAATGAATTTTACTTATCTTTTTCTTAACATAATCACTATTCATTTATCATGTGATATGACAAATGTATTTCCCTTCCAGAAAATCATACTATTCGTGGTTCAACGGCCAAGATCTCACCAACCCCACCCTTTCCAGTTGCCCCACATCACTCATTGATTTTCAAAAGTCATATAGCATAAAAAAATTCCATCATCACCCTTTTCCAAAGTTCATGCTTCTTTACATTTATATTTGTTTTAAGTTTTATTTAACATTCTCTTAAGTGCAAGCTTGAGGTTTCTTAAATTTTAAGAAAAAGTCATTTTGTTTTCAAAGTTCTTCAAATAAAATTTTAAGAAGTTGTTTGTTTTAGATTTTTGTAGAACTAGTTTTAAAAACAAATAATTTATATTTTAGAATAATATTTTAAAAATAACCTTAGAAGAATTAATTTTGTTTGAATGATAAAAAAAATAACTTTTGAAGTGTAAACAAAAATATATTTTTAAAATTATACTTGAAACGAAAACTTTTACAAGTAATTTACTTTGCTCAATTCAATCCTAATTGTCACCGAATTAATTTTAAAAAATCAAAATTTTATCCAAACAATTATAAACTATATTTTTAACACAATTTTTCTTTACATATATCTTCCACAAAAGGAAAATCTCTTCGAAGTGAGAATATTCACATTATTGTGGGGTTAACCTGAAATTCTTAATGAGTTTATTATTTCTTTATCAATATGATAAAATTATCTTCATCCACCGCAAAAAAATTATATTATTTTGGAGATTAAGAGAATTAATAAAGGATTTTTTTTATATAATTCAAATAAGGGAAAAGTATTTCTTACGTTGTTGGAGAAAGTATTTCTCATGTCACTCATACATCGATATGTGTGCTTTATTTTTTTGTTTTTATTTTAATTTCTTAATGGTAGGACCTATCTTAAACATGTGTGTGTAGGAAAATTTATTTTCTTACGTGAAAGGAGAAAAAACAAAGCCCTTCAAATAAAAAGAAACAAATAAAATTCTTAAATTATCATTTTTAATTCTCCTAATTCTCAAAAATAATTTTGAAATTGACCGGGATAACTTTTCTCATATTACTGGGGTAACAATAAACTCATCATAAATATATAATAAGCTAATTTAAATACATGCTAAAATTTAATTTTCATGTTTACTTTTTTAATCCTATGAGCTAAACCGTTATTAATTGTATAAAATTGAGCTAAAAGAATTGACAGGTTCTAGAGCAATTGCATATTAGTTCACGAAGACCACGATGATGATGATGATGAGCGTGACACCATCCTATCATCATTAATCATGTTGGAGACAACGGTGTTGTTTCACCTACCAAACATACAAAAAGCAATCCAAGAAATTAAGCACTAGTAAAAAATTATTATTCTTATTATTATACTAGCTAAGCTAATCAATTCAATGTGCAAAGTACACATTATAATTATATATATCTAAGACATATGTGTATATATATAGCTTGTGCTCCCTTCCCATTTCGCTATCATCAACTTCAGTGCTTTGTTTAAGTGACACAACGAATCACAGAAAGAAAGACACAGAGACCTTGGAAGACTTCATCAATGGCTGTCAAAGTTTATATTGTGTATGTTTTTTTTTAAACTTTGTTTTTATTTTTTGGTAATTAGAATTTTACTTTTAAACTTTGTTTATATTTTCTGTTAATCTCTGATTTGTACTGTTCTTGTCGTTAGTGATGTTTTTTTTTTGTTTTAATCCCTTTTTTTTCTGGTCCCTTGTTTTGCCATTCATGCTGATCAAGATGGGATTTTGGTTACTGGGTTTTCTTCACTTCTTCAATGGGTTCTTAAATTTCAAACCTTTTGGAAGTTCATTGAAGATCTGGGGGTGTTACAATTTTTTTTTTTTCGATCTGATGCATTGTTAGTTTGACTGTGTTCTTCTGTATGCTCTGTAATGGAGTGTTGTTCAGTTTGATTGTTGGGGGAAGAAGTATCTGTTTCTTTTTGGGGTTGTTAGGAATAATATATCAGCAGAATAGCGTTGATGAAACAGAATCACTTTTGAAAGTTTGTTCGTTTAGTGCTTTTTCTGTTTGAATTGTTCTGCGTTTTGTTTGGTAGTAATCATAACCTTCCTCTGCACAAATGCACACCTTCAAATTATTTTTCATTTGTTTCTTTTTCTGATTTGAGTTGGATTTTAATAAGAAAAAAATGAAGACAACAGAATTAAGATATTTACAAACTCTTTGTGTACTAGATAGCTTGTTTTACACTTTTACTGATGGTTCATCATTTCTCTTGCAATACCTAACACTTATCACATCAGACAAGATTCTAATTGAACAATTATATTATGTGTGAAAATCTCAAAGTTATATATCTGAAGTAGGTATCAGACTTGTCATTTTCATTTGTAGGCAACATGTAAAATAACTAGAATGAAGGAAAATGAATAATTCTTCAGTGTGGTTCCATAGATCTCTAGTTGCAATAATAGAAGTCTAAAACAATAGTTATTGGATGTCACAATCAATACTAAAACAGTAGTTATTTATGAACATATACACATATGCATGTGCAAATACATAATATCTAAAGAAACAGAAATCCTTATGAAGCGTGCTTTTGCCTCTTTTGTTACCTACCAGGCTGCTATTTTCATCAGAAAAGAAAAATGAACATAGAAAACCAGAGAACAAAGTTACTTTCATATTTTTCTGTAAGTTTTCTATAAGATTAATTTTATTCAGGAATCCCTTTATTGGTAATGATTGTTATCGAATCGGGAAAAAAGGATAGCCGGTGTAAATTGATCTTGATCTTCCAATTTTCCAAATTTCTTAGCTTTTTAATGTTTGTTGATGCAAGCAAGATAAGTTGGCACTCAATTTAGAGTGGAGGGAGTAGATATTCGAAAAGGAAACTATTAAGTCTTTCTTTTGGTTTTCTAATTGACTAATTCCACTGCTTGCAAGTGTATTTATTGTCATTTGAAGTAGAGATTACCAAATTTTACTGCTTAATGATTAAAAGGTTATTGATCTTGCATCACTTTACTAGTGTTTTCAAAGTTAAATGAGGGTCATAAGTATCTCTCTTCTGCCCAATCATTTAGGGTTGTTCTAACTTTTAACAAAGGCTTTGCTATGATATACTGGTTTTGATGGTTGGACAGACTTGGACTTTCTATATTTGTTAATTTCATGGTGGCCTTGCTTATTACTATTTTGAGTTCAATTTTCATGGACATGAGTGCAATTCATGTCATAAGTTCCTTTGGTATGGGCTACAATGTAAGCCATGATGATAAGTAACCGAAATTCATTGAACTTAGTTTTTAAACTGACACAGTTTTGATTACTAGGCCAACAAAGGACCTGGGGTTTATGTTTCCAAACTAATAAGCAAACTTACAAAAGTAGGCTGTCTTTTGTTTATTGGTTGAAATTGGAAATTTTAGATTACATATATGAAATTTATATAAGTAATTTCGGAATTGGGTGTTCTGAGGTTGATGAATGCTCAGTTTATCACGCATATGATCCATCTAAAATGTTTAGCAAATATTGCAATAATCTTTTCTAGAAAAAAAAATCTTATGCACTCTTGTTTATACATAATTCTACTGTTAAATTGTTATCTTTTGTGTTTATACTAGCCATTAGTTTTGTTGATCTTCATTTTCTCTTCTTTTTTTTATTGTCCCAACAAATGTTGCTCAATTCCCCTTTCATTTCATCAGCAAAGTGAATTACTAAACATGTTTCTCTAAACTTTAATAACAAAATGCAAATTTTACATTGCTTTGACAGGTACTACTCCATGTATGGGCATGTGGAGAAACTGGCAGAAGAAATTAAGAAAGGGGCTGCTTCTGTAGAAGGTGTTGAGGCCAAACTATGGCAGGCATGTACTAGTGTTTCATATTTTACATTTCCTGTGTAGAGCCTTGGCGCAATGGTTGGTGTTGTTGTCACATGACCTGAAAGGATGTAAACATTTCAAAGCTACCTATATAAGTGCTATATATTAGGAGGATCTCTATCTTCGGTTTCGAAATAATTCTTGTGTGATTAATTTTGATATACTGAGAGTTAAACTTTACTCCCCAAATTCACTCTTGATAAATTTGAGAAGGGATGTAAACATTTTTTCTGTATTTGATTGTAAACAATTTCATCATTAAAAGAACAAAGCTTACTTGCTGACTATATTGAACCATTGAACAGGTACCTGAGACACTGCAAGATGAGGTGCTTGGTAAGATGAGTGCACCACCAAAGAGTGATACACCAGTCATTACCCCCAATGAACTCTCTGAAGCTGATGGCTTTGTTTTCGGCTTCCCAACGAGATTTGGAATGATGGCTGCTCAGTTTAAAGCTTTTCTAGATGCCACAGGAGGCTTATGGAGAACACAACAGCTTGCTGGCAAGCCTGCTGGAATCTTCTACAGCACCGGTTCTCAAGGTGGTGGACAAGAGACTACAGCGTAAGAGCCTCTACCGGAGTGTTCATTTTCTTACTCAAATACTCAATTACCATGATGAATCAAATATTAATGTTATGAAACTTGTGTTATTCCCTGACAGGCTTACAGCTATCACTCAGCTGGTTCATCATGGAATGATATTTGTTCCAATAGGATATACATTTGGTGCTGGCATGTTTGAGATGGAGAAAGTGAAAGGTGGAAGTCCATATGGTGCAGGAACTTATGCTGGTGATGGCTCAAGACAACCAAGTGAGCTTGAGTTGGAGCAAGCATTCCACCAAGGGAAGTATATTGCCACCATCACAAAGAAGCTCAAGGAAGCTGCATAATATTGCATTCATGTAGACATTCTATTAAACAAATACCGTAGTAATGCTTGAAAACCATTACCCATTTTTTAGCATTGAAATATATTTGAGTTATAATTGCAAGTAATTTTTTTTTTCTTATTTATTTCCGAAAAGAAAATGCTTTGTATGCGTGTTACATGATTGCAGTTGTTGTTGCAATTTGTTGAATGATGAAAGTTTGTTTGTCATGTCCTTTTGTTTTAGGCTGAGAAAATACTTGTTCCCATCTTTTGTATTCCCCCTTTAATGAACTTTAATGCCAATAAGCAAGAACACACACATTGCAGCGACCAGTTTGAGCAGAGGGCTTTATTATTCTCTTGAATATAGTAAAGATTGCATGTTTGAAGATATTAATATGAACATATTAATGTGTGCCATAAGGATATAAATGGAGCAAAATGTAAATGAAAGTTGCAGATGATGGATCCTTATCAATGTCATCCCTATTGATATTAGTTTATTGAAACGGTACCGAAAGCAAATGTGGTTACTTTGTGGGACAGTGACCATTTTGTCACATTTGGACAAAAAAATTATCAGACTGCCACGCCAATAGTAAATTTTGTCAAAATGTCACGTGGCATAATTCGCTACACAGTGTAGCGAATTATGCATGCAAGTAATTCGCTACACAGTGTAGTGAAATATGCCACGTCAGAACTAAAAATGCCACATGTCAAATTTTGAGAAATTCGCTATCGTATGTAGCGAATTTCTCAAAATTTGACATGTGGCATTTTTGGTTTTGTGCGCCCTGACGTGGCATATTTCGCTACACTGTGTAGCGAATTACTTGTATACATAATTCGCTACATTATGTAATGAATTATGCCGCGTGATATTTTGGCAAGATTTACTGTTGGCGTAGCAATCTGGTAATTTTTTTGTCCAAACATGACACTTTGGTCGGTGTCCCTTACTTTGTCACTTTGAACTAACGGTGCTTAATTATGTAAAGGACAATAGTACACATTTACTTCACATTACAAACCTTCCAACCCTTCATTATGTATATTGTCGGTTTGGATTATATTAGACATAGCTTAGGTCTCTTAAATTCTTCAATAATGAAAGTGGATTTGGTCAGATTATCACGACCAAGTTGACATCTTATCACCTCCTCCATTTCTAACAGTTGCATTTTAGTCAATTTTTGTCATCAGACCCTCTTCCATATCTTCTTTAAGCTACAAGTTTAACCATGATTTCTTAACACTTTTTTTTTTGCACTTAGTTATATAAAATAAAATAAATTTGTTATGTACTTGATTGAAATAAATAGGTACTTACTGATTAGACAGTCCGTGCCACACAAAAAGGCAGTCTTGAAAAGAAATATTCTGGTACACATTGGTTTTCCTTTCTATTTGGTGTGAAAGAAATCCATTGTCATGTGATTCACAGAGCTTTTTTGCATTGTTGTCCATTTTTTGTCCCGTTTTTTCCCTTCCTATTATTAGTTTGTGTCCATGAGCTTCTACTTCTGGCTTTGCAGCATCTAGTTCCATCATTTCATGACAAAAAGTGCCTGCCCTGACATCTTTTCTTAACATGCTAAGCTAGCCACGCTCATGAATTTCAGCAGTAATTTATTTTTTTTTGGATTCCAATGACACTGTCCTTTTAAACATGATGAAGAAGCCCTGACATTGCCCATGACGCGCAGAAAAACTTGGAATGGAATCTGCATAATAGTTACATACAGTCTTAGCTTATAGTGGGGACAGTGACCAAAGTGTTACTATTCACCAACTTTTTTACCTAAATGCCACGCGAACAGTCTTATTTCCCAATCTGTCACGGGGGCAAGTTCGCTACCCGGTGTAGCGAACTCGGTTTGCTGACGTGTCACATTTCTAGTGGATAACAAGTTCGTTATCCCGTGTAGCGACCTTCAAACCTTTTTTTTTTTTTTTTTAATTTGATACTTGTTATCCACTAGAAATGTGACACGTCAGCAAACTGAGTTCGCTACACCGGGTAGCGAACTTGCCCCGTGGCAGATTGGGAAATAAGACTATTCGCGTGACATTTAGGTAAAAAAGTTGATGAACAATGACATTTTGGTGACTATTCCCTTATAGTGTGGATAGATAACAAATCTTTGGTACTACAGAAGTACCATACATATGAAAAAGGTAAAAAAATTGGAATTTAGATGATAAAAATGTTGGTTTAAATAAGGATATAAAAAAAAAAAAAAATTAAAGGGAAGTACCAAACTCGGTACTCCTGTAATAAGAAAAATTCATGGATAGTGATAAGCTTAAGTTCATTGTTCTCTTCTCTGCTTATAAAAATGCTCAACATGACTATAGCTATAACTGAAAGCTAAGCAAATATTTGTCTCTGGAATCTTTAGACAATTGATATAGCACTAAATAATTTGATGATTCTATTCCTACTCTTTTTTTTATCCATATAAACTTTGGTATCATTGACATTCATTGTTAGTGATAATGAGTTTGGGTAGTTTGTATGAGATTATAGGTTCAAATCTCAATGCCATTATTATATTAAAAAAGAATTGATCGTTAAAATGTATCAATCATTTTCTCAATGCCATTATTATATTAAAATCTTTTTTTGATCAAACAGTGAGAAAAACTAAAATGTATCAATTATTTTCAAAATAAATATGCTTGAACGATTAAATATGTACCTTAATGTATTATTACCCTACTCTGCTGCTACCTGAGGAGTACAAAATCGTAGCAAAGAAAAATGGTTTATGCTAGCTCCTTCCCTTGTTTGTTATTCACTTCTTATCTCTTTCAAATTATATACCTTAATGCCAAATGCTTTCCACATAAATAAACAACGCATGCGAAAAGGCAGATTCTTCTTATTATTTACTTTGAAGTTAAATAAATAAACTCAAAGTGCTCAAATATGACAATTTGTTAGTGAAGACAAATTTTATAGAAAGTAATTAGGCTTATAAAATAGCGTGGAGCCCCATTACAGGCTAGCTTAGTTAACATAATAATGACTAATGCTTAGAGGCTCCATCTTTTGCATTAATCTATATTTCGATCACTAGACAAGTTAGAAAGTGAGATTTGGTAAAGTACCTTTAATCACAAGGGCGCCACCCACGTGGACCATAACAAAATCGTTTGAATTACTCTCTGGCCAATAGCTGCAAAGGTAAAGTTGGTGTTTTTGAAGATATACCAATCATATACGTTTTTTTTTTAGATATCAATCACTTTTTTAAACTTTATTAGGTCCTACTAATTCGATTTTAGGTTTGAGTCTCTCAATAATTTTTTGGGAGTTACGATCTTCGGAATCGAATTCATTATTATTTGAGTAGGTCAATCACAAGGGCGCCATGGACCATTAAACCAATAACTCTTAAATTTATTTTTGATAAAAGTTATAGTTATAATCTTTTTTTGAAATATACCTCTTATCATATATTTTTTTTTAAGATATCAATCACTTTTTGGTTATCATTTATTATGAATTAATAATTAATTAATGAGTTTAATTTTTTTGGGAGTCTGATAACCGTTAATTGACATTATCATTTGATAGGTCAAATACTGGTTATAAGAGATTGTAAAAAAAATTGTAAATATAACTCTTAAATTTATTTTTTACCATGGTTTTAAATTAAGACTATGGTTTTCTTTGTCAATGTTGTTGTTATTATTTATTTGCCTTCTTTTTTGTCAAAGATAATACAAAAAACGGAAGAATAGCATTGAGGTCTCTCTCTCTCTCTTTTCATATATTAAAAAATGGGTTTTTTTTCTTATGTTCGTGCAAAGAAAATATATAATTATAATCGGTTGATGGAAAAAACAATTTATTGAACCTTAGAATTCGGATTTCTAAAAAACTCGCACTCAACCACTGGTACTATGATTGATAAGCTCAGGTAAATTAATTAAAGCTCTAGTGATGATCCCAAGTTGAAAATAATATTTTTCTTTAAACCTAAGGTACATATATTTTCTTTACTTCGTACGTTCATTTGAATTTATTGAAGAATCTTCATGTTCTTTTGAAAATAAAAATAAAAAAATTAGATAACGACGGGCACATACTTCATTCAAAATGAGGACCATATCTGTCCTCATCCAGAAGTCCACCGAAGATAAAAAAAAAAAATGTTTATGAATTTTCTCTTTTTTTTTTTTTTTTTCTATCCATACTTCCAATGGAAGCCCCTCTATGTGACCATTCGGTATAAAGCACAAAAGCATGTGAAAAAGCATCTGCAAAATATAAATATCTTTCTAATTATTCATTCTTAAAAAAAAAAAAAAATTGATTTGAAAAACCAAAGGGGGGGAATGTGGGCCACCCTCTGACTTCCACTTACTTATTCCAAAGACATAAACAAATCAAAAGTGAGATTTTTCCAATCAAATGACGTATCCATTCATTCACTCTAGTATTCTATATTTCAATGATTCCTTCAAATTAGATTTTATTTTCTCTTGAAAACTAAAGGTAGTGCCAGCTCTATTCACAATATCTCAACAAGAAATTAATAAAGCTCCTTTATCTTTCTACTAACAACAATTTTCCTTCTTAATGTTTAGTCTATGAAGTAAGAAATTCCCCTATATTCAGCAACTTTGTCATTCCTAATCCCCCACCCCTTTTAACCGAATAAATTTTTGGTGCTACTGTAGCACCTAAATTCAGTACATCTCACTAATGAGAGCATTACACATCAGAGAAATTTGGCAGAAAAAAGAGAATATTAATTGACATGTAATATTTCTATTGGTGAAATGTACTGAATCTTTAGTGCAATAATAGTACCAAAGAATTATTGTTTGTGAGCATAATTCTTGAATTATTACAACAATTTATTGTGTTCCCCAATGGTCCCAATATTGCACAAACCCTGCATAACTCTGAATGTAGTTGGCCCCAACAATGGCCTCTCTTTTGTATAGTCATTTCCCTTTCTTTCTTTCTTTATCTTTCAACACATTTTTTTCCCTCCCATTCTCTCTTTTATTATCTTTTCCACAACTCAGCAGTATTAACTAACTTTACGTATACTTGTGGGCTTCCGTGTCCTCTTTCTTGTTTCGCTTTTCCTACATCTTATCATTCCCAACTTGGCCAGGTTTGATAAGGTGACATGCATGTCCTAGCTAGTTGCAGAGTATTTGGTTCCGTGCCCCCTCAATTCTCCATCATTATCTTGAAGACCCTCCATATGTTGGTGTCCAAAAATCAACTGTGGTTTCATGAGTCACTGGAAATGTACTCGAAACTGGCACCAAGCATAGCCCTCGGCTTCTAAGATCCTGCTTTGGACCCTCAGCTTCCTTTGATTTACCAGAACTCTGCATTATAAGGCACAAAAAGACATCAAAGAACAAATCCCGTTCATAAGACTACCCAACTTACGAGACTAAAAATAAGGGTATAAGCAACTTTTCAATCAAAAACCTTAAGGTGTTGTTGGGTGAGGCTACGTTAATAATATTATATCTATGTAACATACCCCCTCATGCAAAAGTCTAAGACTTGCAGTGTGGATATTGCACTAGTTCATTTTTTGATCTACCATATACTCCACGGGCTCATTTTTAGTTTATCTTATGCTTATTTAATTCCACCAAAAGTAAGAAGTGGTCACGATCGAATTTGTGACCATTTGGTCACTGATCCAGTTTTGATAATATGTAAAGAATCAATTCAATCCAAAATCTAGGTTGTGTGAGTTTACTTTAATAATTCTATATCTCTCTAACAAAGGGTTACATAGTCTAATCCTTGCATTTTTACATAGAGATTGTTTTTCAAACTGGAACGCATGATCTTCCGATCACAAAGAACAACTTTGTTGTTGCTCCAAGTCTTGCTAACAAAATAATAATAATAATAAGGGGAGGGATATTCTAACTACCAAAATTCTTCGCTTCTAACTTACTACCTATATAATTACCATTAAATTAATATTTTCTCTCTTTTCAAAAACTTTTTAACATTCTCTCTCTTTGATCCAATGGTGATGTGATGGATAGTAAGTTAGTAGTAAGAATTTTTGGTAGTTAAAATATCCTCACTCTAATAATAATTCCTAAACTTGGACTAAGTTATCAGCATCATTGCAAGATAATAATATTATTATTATTACTACTCTACGATATTTTAATGTGGAAATATAAATAAATGTATGTATCAAAATAAAATAAAAAATGTACATATGCTACCTGTTGTGTCTGTATTGGTACTCCACTTTTCATATACGGGGTGCTTAAAACCTATAGAGAAAAACGTAGAACATAAATCCATAAGATGAAAGTTTTTGAGTTTTTTAATTAAGAATATAATAATGGGTAATGAGACTTACAGTAACCTGTTCATGGAGGAATTTGATGTATTCAATGGCTTCAGATAGCACTGAGGCTGTATCAGTCTGACACAATATAACAGATTTTTAAACTTTTATCAATAAACAGCATTAGTATAGGTATCAAAACCGCTATAATCTTTATTTTTTTGTTCTTTCCCACTTTATTATATGACATAAATTCACAAAGGAAATGATCATTCACTTAGTAGGCTATATAGATAATTTTTATTGGAAGCTAACCTTTCCGAAAGGCGACACTAATTGTTGGAGTGCAGTGATTCTGTCCCCCATCTTCTCTTTTCTCACCTAAGAAGCAAGAAAGTAGAATTACAGGTTCACATACTTGTTCATGGATTCAATTGAAGGATAAAAAATTAAAGATAAAGATAAAGATAGAAAGCTTCCCATTCTTGTTAAAAGGTTAGTTGCACTTATTGTACCTTAAAAGCTGGCAAAGGAGATGGGGTTTCGTTACGAGGCCTTTTGGGTGTTGGCTCACTCCCACTTTTCCTTGCAACAGCACTTGACTCCCTAACTTCAGATATATTCTGCAAAACCATGAATATATGAATTAAAAACTTTATACTTGACCACATCAAATGCAATGTTTCAATTCAACCATAAAATAATAGATCATCAATATGGTGTTATAAAGGGCCGATCCAGATCAAATACCCACTTCGTGAGTGTCTCGGGAAGGGAATACTCTAGGCAGCCTTTCCCTGCTTTTTGCAGAGAGACTGATTCGAACCCACGACCTGACACACCACGCCACCACGGAAAGCAAGCTTACCGCTAAACCAAGCCGGCCCTTCATCAATATGGTGTTATATATACATATATATGTCAAATGCATTTTAGTAGTAGTTAGTACCTTTGACTGTGCATCAAAATTTGGAGTGGAGAATTGGGGTTGCAATGAAGGGAAGAAGCTGGACCGAACATCTTTGATGGAAGCAGGATCAGAATTGTTCCAAAAGGGAGCGTTGTTGGTGAAATGCAACTGGTTATTTGGTGTTTGTTTTGGAGGTGAAGCTCTCAAGAATTGAGGGGGTTTAGACCATGGATGAATCAACTCATTAGAGTTTAATCCATAGCTTGTTGGGCATTGAAAAGTACTCATGGGGCGATTATCAAAGGAAGCTTGATGATTATTGTGATCAGGTCCTAATAGTCCTTGTAATATTGATGTGTTCCCATATAAAGCTGCTGAGGAATCCATTTGAAAAGTAGAGGACAAACCTTGGCTTGTAACAGTGCTGTCCCCAGAACTATATTGAGGACTAAACTGGTTTTGTTCTAAAGAGAAACCCCTATTCACTTGCTTGAATTCATTCGTTGGAGACTCTGTAGAGAACAACTTCTCTGACCTCCATTGAACTTGAGACAACCCCATCTCAGTTTCTTGCTGAAAATTTGTTCTTGATGAGCTCAAATTCTCTTGCAGCATCGACCTGAAACTGTTCTCTGTACCCTTCTCACCTCTTCTATCAGCATCAAAAAAAAAACAAAAAAGTCACAGTTTTTAGCTGATGAGAATTGATTATACTCTATTCTATTCTACCAAATTAGTAAAGATGTCAACACACACAGAATAAAAAAAACCAAAAACCACTCCCCGTTAAACCCGACTAGCGAGTGTGGGGTGGAGGAAATTCTTGTAAGCAGTCTTATCCTTGCATAATTGCAAAGAGACTGTTTCCTGGATTCGAACACATGACCTTTCAGTCATGAAGGAACAGTGTTACCACTGCTCCGGTTCGCCTCCTTACGCACACAGAGAATGAAAGATAAAAAAAAAAAATTCTTTTTTTTTTGTGTGGGTGGTTTTGTTTCTGGCTTTGACTTGACAAAAGATTGCACTTACAGCAATGATGCTTGGTTCCAATCCATGGCATGAGATGAAAGGCCTAAACCCATCATCATATGCAAGTTGGGGTCAGTGGCAGAATCTGGAGTTTGAAGCTTCTGCGTGTCATGGAAAACAACAGAAGAACTACCTGAGACAGACAAGGAATCAATGGAAGACCTTGGCTGCTTCATGTCTTCCATATCTTGGTTTTGCCAAGCAAAGTTTCCTATGTTTGTGATGGCAGAGGAAGAAGACTGTGATGCCCCACTTTCAAACCTCACGTTTCTTGCTGAATCCCACCAGTTTCCACTTGCTTGAAATTGATCATCTGCCATGGTTTGATGAATGATATTGAATCTAACAAATGGCTACACCTTCCTACTCCAATAGATACTCTTTCTGTGTGTTTGTGTATAGCTATGTTGTCTGGTTCAGCCTTCACTATCTATAAATTATGAAAATATATATGATGATGATAAAAAATAAATATAGTTAAACTTTTCTGCTATATATGTGGTATTTGGGTGCACCAAATTCTTCAATGATCTACGTGTGTTGTGACTGAGAGTGAGTTTGATAAAAATGAATGGAAAACGTTTCGCTACTTCTCAGTATTTATATTAGCTGAAGAGCGAAAGACCATGAGAAGAATGAATGAGAAGAGTAACCGTCTAACTGGAATATGGTTGACACTTTGATAAGACACAGGAATTAAATTAAAGTTTCATTTTTCAAATCGAATTTGGTTTGTTCCTTTATATTATTATTTTATAGTTCATTTTTTTACCGGTTGTTGGCTCCGGAGTTATGAAAACCGGATCGACCCGGCCGGGTCCATCAGGGAATCGGTAGATCGGTCATATAATCGGACTGATTGAAACAACGGATCGACCATACATCAGAACCGGTGATCCCGTCGGTTAACCGGGGACTCGGCCCTGTCTCAAAACAAAAATCATAATGAACATATATATTTGAATATTTTTTTACTTATTGACTTACATAAGTTATGTACCTACAACACTAATATTATTTATGCAAAAATTCTTGATTTAATTTATAGTTAGGGATGTCATTTTCTGAACCTAAAGCCTCGTATCACGATCATTATATTTTTATTGGATCTTTTATTGGATAATAAGATGTGATTTATTATTTTTTATATTAAAATATTTGAGATTTTTAACATTTTTTTAGATATTTGAGTATGTTTATAATTTTTTTAATAAAATTATAAAATTACATATAATTACCGGGTCATGCGGTTGAACCAGTGACCTACTAGTTGAAATTTTTGTTTGATTTGATTTATAGTTAGGGATGTCATTTTCTGAACTTAAAGTCTCGTATCACGATCATTATATATTTACTTGATCTTTTATTGGATAATAATTGTAATTTATTATTTTTTATATTAAAATATTTGAAATTTTAGTTTTTTTTAGATATTTGAGTATGTTTATAATTTTTTTAATATAATTTATAAAATTGCATATAATTACCGGATCAAGTGGTTGAACCAATGACTCAGTGACCCAGTATACCTCGACCGGGTCAATGACCAGGTCAGTTTTAATAACATTGCTCGGCTCATACCTGTCTTGGATTTTTCATTGAAACTGAAATTTTGTTAAAAATGAAAGGGGACGGTTATACTTACCACCAGGTAAGTTTACCACCCTTACCACTAATCTCATCACCGTTAGATTTGAATTAAATCTAACGGTTCATAGTTATCCCTTATAATTCTAATTTTTACTCTCACATTCTCTCTCTATTTGGGATCTGCAAACCTCTCTTTCTAAGTTTGGAAATTACCTCTCTTCATCGTTGTTATAGCACTTTCCAGCAAAAATATTTCATAAAAGTAAATAATCAGACATTTGAACTCATTCTTTCCATTCTTTATTTTTTTCAACAGGTGCAAACCATTAACATGTGCAAACAATTAATAATAACACTTAATGATAAAACGAAATCCATCCTTGATCTTTGAATCGGTTCCTTTTCATTTCGATCCATTTTTTTTTTCATTTTGATTTAGGATCCATGATAAAAGTTAAATTAAATTCGAATATGGTGGATTTCCCGGAGAGCGTGTGTGGCAGGGGAATGGTGCATCCCAGGCCATGAACTAATGGATTTGCGGTTAGTAGAGTCTCATCGATAGGAAGAGATGTTGTTGGATCTGAAGAATCAGAATCAGCAGGTGTATAAGTGCATAGTGATTTGGTGTGGTGATTGTGAATATTCAGATTCAATAGTTGTTGCAGTGAAGGGAATGAATAGAGAGAATTAAGCGTGATTCTGAATATGAAAAGATGGTGAAATAGACATAGTTTTGGATTTCTGAATGGTTGCATTGCATGGAAATGGAATCGATGGTGTTAATTGAATTCCATAGAGTCGGTTCTTTAATTTCCGTTTGATCCATGTTCAATTTTGATAGAGCGCTACAAAGAAAAGAATTTGGAGAGAGATCTGCATATCCTAAACCTAAACCTAGAGAGAGAAAAAGGGGTTGTGAGATTAGAAATTCGGGATTATAAGGGATAATTATGAACCGTTAGATTTAATTCAAATCTAACGGTGATGAGTTTGGTGGTAAGAGTGGTAAACTTATCTAGTGGTAAGTATAACCATCCCCAAAATGAAGGGGACGGTTATACTTACCACCAGGTAAGTTTACCTCCCTTACCACTAATCTCATCACCGTTAGATTTGAATTAAATCTAACGGTTCATAGTTATCCCTTATAATTCTAATTTTTACTCTCACATTCTCTCTCTATTTGGGATCTGCAAACCTCTCTTTCTAAGTTTGGAAATTACCTCTCTTCATCGTTGTTATAGCACTTTCCAGCAAAAATATTTCATAAAAGTAAATAATCAGACATTTGAACTCATTCTTTCCATTCTTTATTTTTTTCAACAGGTGCAAACCATTAACATGTGCAAACAATTAATAATAACACTTAATGATAAAACGAAATCCATCCTTGATCTTTGAATCGGTTCCTTTTCATTTCGATCCATTTTTTTTTTCATTTTGATTTAGGATCCATGATAAAAGTTAAATTAAATTCGAATATGGTGGATTTCCCGGAGAGCGTGTGTGGCAGGGGAATGGTGCATCCCAGGCCATGAACTAATGGATTTGCGGTTAGTAGAGTCTCATCGATAGGAAGAGATGTTGTTGGATCTGAAGAATCAGAATCAGCAGGTGTATAAGTGCATAGTGATTTGGTGTGGTGATTGTGAATATTCAGATTCAATAGTTGTTGCAGTGAAGGGAATGAATAGAGAGAATTAAGCGTGATTCTGAATATGAAAAGATGGTGAAATAGACATAGTTTTGGATTTCTGAATGGTTGCATTGCATGGAAATGGAATCGATGGTGTTAATTGAATTCCATAGAGTCGGTTCTTTAATTTCCGTTTGATCCATGTTCAATTTTGATAGAGCGCTACAAAGAAAAGAATTTGGAGAGAGATCTGCATATCCTAAACCTAAACCTAGAGAGAGAAAAAGGGGTTGTGAGATTAGAAATTCGGGATTATAAGGGATAATTATGAACCGTTAGATTTAATTCAAATCTAACGGTGATGAGTTTGGTGGTAAGAGTGGTAAACTTATCTAGTGGTAAGTATAACCATCCCCAAAATGAAGGGGACGGTTATACTTACCACCAGGTAAGTTTACCACCCTTACCACTAATCTCATCACCGTTAGATTTGAATTAAATCTAACGGTTCATAGTTATCCCTTATAATTCTAATTTTTACTCTCACATTCTCTCTCTATTTGGGATCTGCAAACCTCTCTTTCTAAGTTTGGAAATTACCTCTCTTCATCGTTGTTATAGCACTTTCCAGCAAAAATATTTCATAAAAGTAAATAATCAGACATTTGAACTCATTCTTTCCATTCTTTATTTTTTTCAACAGGTGCAAACCATTAACATGTGCAAACAATTAATAATAACACTTAATGATAAAACGAAATCCATCCTTGATCTTTGAATCGGTTCCTTTTCATTTCGATCCATTTTTTTTTTCATTTTGATTTAGGATCCATGATAAAAGTTAAATTAAATTCGAATATGGTGGATTTCCCGGAGAGCGTGTGTGGCAGGGGAATGGTGCATCCCAGGCCATGAACTAATGGATTTGCGGTTAGTAGAGTCTCATCGATAGGAAGAGATGTTGTTGGATCTGAAGAATCAGAATCAGCAGGTGTATAAGTGCATAGTGATTTGGTGTGGTGATTGTGAATATTCAGATTCAATAGTTGTTGCAGTGAAGGGAATGAATAGAGAGAATTAAGCGTGATTCTGAATATGAAAAGATGGTGAAATAGACATAGTTTTGGATTTCTGAATGGTTGCATTGCATGGAAATGGAATCGATGGTGTTAATTGAATTCCATAGAGTCGGTTCTTTAATTTCCGTTTGATCCATGTTCAATTTTGATAGAGCGCTACAAAGAAAAGAATTTGGAGAGAGATCTACATATCCTAAACCTAAACCTAGAGAGAGAAAAAGGGGTTGTGAGATTAGAAATTCGGGATTATAAGGGATAATTATGAACCGTTAGATTTAATTCAAATCTAACGGTGATGAGTTTGGTGGTAAGAGTGGTAAACTTATCTAGTGGTAAGTATAACCATCCCCAAAATGAAGGGGACGGTTATACTTACCACCAGGTAAGTTTACCACCCTTACCACTAATCTCATCACCGTTAGATTTGAATTAAATCTAACGGTTCATAGTTAGCCCTTATAATTCTAATTTTTACTCTCACATTCTCTCTCTATTTGGGATCTGCAAACCTCTCTTTCTAAGTTTGGAAATTACCTCTCTTCATCGTTGTTATAGCACTTTCCAGCAAAAATATTTCATAAAAGTAAATAATCAGACATTTGAACTCATTCTTTCCATTCTTTATTTTTTTCAACAGGTGCAAACCATTAACATGTGCAAACAATTAATAATAACACTTAATGATAAAACGAAATCCATCCTTGATCTTTGAATCGGTTCCTTTTCATTTCGATCCATTTTTTTTTTTCATTTTGATTTAGGATCCATGATAAAAGTTAAATTAAATTCGAATATGGTGGATTTCCCGGAGAGCGTGTGTGGCAGGGGAATGGTGCATCCCAGGCCATGAACTAATGGATTTGCGGTTAGTAGAGTCTCATCGATAGGAAGAGATGTTGTTGGATCTGAAGAATCAGAATCAGCAGGTGTATAAGTGCATAGTGATTTGGTGTGGTGATTGTGAATATTCAGATTCAATAGTTGTTGCAGTGAAGGGAATGAATAGAGAGAATTAAGCGTGATTCTGAATATGAAAAGATGGTGAAATAGACATAGTTTTGGATTTCTGAATGGTTGCATTGCATGGAAATGGAATCGATGGTGTTAATTGAATTCCATAGAGTCGGTTCTTTAATTTCCGTTTGATCCATGTTCAATTTTGATAGAGCGCTACAAAGAAAAGAATTTGGAGAGAGATCTGCATATCCTAAACCTAAACCTAGAGAGAGAAAAAGGGGTTGTGAGATTAGAAATTCGGGATTATAAGGGATAATTATGAACCGTTAGATTTAATTCAAATCTAACGGTGATGAGTTTGGTGGTAAGAGTGGTAAACTTATCTAGTGGTAAGTATAACCATCCCCAAAATGAAGGGGACGGTTATACTTACCACCAGGTAAGTTTACCACCCTTACCACTAATCTCATCACCGTTAGATTTGAATTAAATCTAACGGTTCATAGTTATCCCTTATAATTCTAATTTTTACTCTCACATTCTCTCTCTATTTGGGATCTGCAAACCTCTCTTTCTAAGTTTGGAAATTACCTCTCTTCATCGTTGTTATAGCACTTTCCAGCAAAAATATTTCATAAAAGTAAATAATCAGACATTTGAACTCATTCTTTCCATTCTTTATTTTTTTCAACAGGTGCAAACCATTAACATGTGCAAACAATTAATAATAACACTTAATGATAAAACGAAATCCATCCTTGATCTTTGAATCGGTTCCTTTTCATTTCGATCCATTTTTTTTTTCATTTTGATTTAGGATCCATGATAAAAGTTAAATTAAATTCGAATATGGTGGATTTCCCGGAGAGCGTGTGTGGCAGGGGAATGGTGCATCCCAGGCCATGAACTAATGGATTTGCGGTTAGTAGAGTCTCATCGATAGGAAGAGATGTTGTTGGATCTGAAGAATCAGAATCAGCAGGTGTATAAGTGCATAGTGATTTGGTGTGGTGATTGTGAATATTCAGATTCAATAGTTGTTGCAGTGAAGGGAATGAATAGAGAGAATTAAGCGTGATTCTGAATATGAAAAGATGGTGAAATAGACATAGTTTTGGATTTCTGAATGGTTGCATTGCATGGAAATGGAATCGATGGTGTTAATTGAATTCCATAGAGTCGGTTCTTTAATTTCCGTTTGATCCATGTTCAATTTTGATAGAGCGCTACAAAGAAAAGAATTTGGAGAGAGATCTGCATATCCTAAACCTAAACCTAGAGAGAGAAAAGGGGTTGTGAGATTAGAAATTCGGGATTATAAGGGATAATTATGAACCGTTAGATTTAATTCAAATCTAACGGTGATGAGTTTGGTGGTAAGAGTGGTAAACTTATCTAGTGGTAAGTATAACCATCCCCAAAAATGAAGAGGACGGTTATACTTACCACCAGGTAAGTTTACCACCCTTACCACCAATCTCATCACCGCTAGATTTGAATTAAATCTAACGGTTCATAGTTATCCCTTATAATCCTAATTTTTACTCTCAGATTCTCTCTCCATTTGGGATAAACCTCTCTTTCTAAGTTTGGAAATTACCTCTCTTCATCGTTGTTATAGCACTTTCCAGCAAAAATATTTCATAAAAGTAAATAATCAGACATTTGAACTCATTCTTTCCATTCTTTATTTTTTTCAACAGGTGCAAACCATTAACATGTGCAAACAATTAATAATAACACTTAATGATAAAACGAAATCCATCCTTGATCTTTGAATCGGTTCCTTTTCATTTCGATCCATTTTTTTTTCATTTTGATTTAGGATCCATGATAAAAGTTAAATTAAATTCGAATATGGTGGATTTCCCGGAGAGCGTGTGTGGCAGGGGAATGGTGCATCCCAGGCCATGAACTAATGGATTTGCGGTTAGTAGAGTCTCATCGATAGGAAGAGATGTTGTTGGATCTGAAGAATCAGAATCAGCAGGTGTATAAGTGCATAGTGATTTGGTGTGGTGATTGTGAATATTCAGATTCAATAGTTGTTGCAGTGAAGGGAATGAATAGAGAGAATTAAGCGTGATTCTGAATATGAAAAGATGGTGAAATAGACATAGTTTTGGATTTCTGAATGGTTGCATTGCATGGAAATGGAATCGATGGTGTTAATTGAATTCCATAGAGTCGGTTCTTTAATTTCCGTTTGATCCATGTTCAATTTTGATAGAGCGCTACAAAGAAAAGAATTTGGAGAGAGATCTGCATATCCTAAACCTAAACCTAGAGAGAGAAAAAGGGGTTGTGAGATTAGAAATTCGGGATTATAAGGGATAATTATGAACCGTTAGATTTAATTCAAATCTAACGGTGATGAGTTTGGTGGTAAGAGTGGTAAACTTATCTAGTGGTAAGTATAACCATCCCCAAAATGAAGGGGACGGTTATACTTACCACCAGGTAAGTTTACCACCCTTACCACTAATCTCATCACCGTTAGATTTGAATTAAATCTAACGGTTCATAGTTATCCCTTATAATTCTAATTTTTACTCTCACATTCTCTCTCTATTTGGGATCTGCAAACCTCTCTTTCTAAGTTTGGAAATTACCTCTCTTCATCGTTGTTATAGCACTTTCCAGCAAAAATATTTCATAAAAGTAAATAATCAGACATTTGAACTCATTCTTTCCATTCTTTATTTTTTTCAACAGGTGCAAACCATTAACATGTGCAAACAATTAATAATAACACTTAATGATAAAACGAAATCCATCCTTGATCTTTGAATCGGTTCCTTTTCATTTCGATCCATTTTTTTTTTCATTTTGATTTAGGATCCATGATAAAAGTTAAATTAAATTCGAATATGGTGGATTTCCCGGAGAGCGTGTGTGGCAGGGGAATGGTGCATCCCAGGCCATGAACTAATGGATTTGCGGTTAGTAGAGTCTCATCGATATGAAGAGATGTTGTTGGATCTGAAGAATCAGAATCAGCAGGTGTATAAGTGCATAGTGATTTGGTGTGGTGATTGTGAATATTCAGATTCAATAGTTGTTGCAGTGAAGGGAATGAATAGAGAGAATTAAGCGTGATTCTGAATATGAAAAGATGGTGAAATAGACATAGTTTTGGATTTCTGAATGGTTGCATTGCATGGAAATGGAATCGATGGTGTTAATTGAATTCCATAGAGTCGGTTCTTTAATTTCCGTTTGATCCATGTTCAATTTTGATAGAGCGCTACAAAGAAAAGAATTTGGAGAGACAGCGTGATCTCCACCTAAAAGTTTACATAAAAACTAAAATAATAAATAACTTAATCGTGCAATAGTTAAGACAGCGTGATCTCCACCTTATATATTCTCTTTCTTGGAACGGAAAAACTTGTCTTTTCTAAACTTTTGTTTTCAACCAAAAAAAAATTTGGGTTTATACATTGAATCAACGTTTTTCTCTTAAATATAATAGGCTAATATAAAGGGTACGATATTAAAATTAGGAAATTAGGGATGTAATTCGGTCACATAGATTACCAGGAACTTAGGACTAACTTATGTCAGGTCAAAGTTGATTTAGTATGTTGATTTGGCCTTAAAAAAAATTATTTCAAAAATACGTCATAAATCTACTTTTATAAGCCCTGACTTAACAAACTTATAAGTCGTATTATTTATTTTTATTAAAATAAAATAATTATTCAAAAAAATTAATTAAAAATATTATATTATGTTATATTTTTTAAGACTTGATAAATATTGAATGCATCAGGGCTTAAATAGATTAATAAGCCAAGGTTCAATTTTTTATATTTTAATATAGATCAAATCGGCTTACAATTTAGCTTAAACCAAATTAATAATGCAGATCAAACTCAAAATACTTTACATAGATTTGATTTATTTAAACCAAAATTTAACATGATGCAGCCCATCTATACCTGTACTTAAAATTACTTTAAAATCTCACCAAGAAAAAAAATTACTTTAAAAAATTTAATTAATGTTAAAATTAATTAAAATATTTTTATTATAAAGAATAATTGAATATCAAAATATTACCCAATAATCAAATAAATTCTATTATATAACAAGAAATATTTACAGAAAATGGAAAACATAAAAAATATAATTTAAGATTCAAGATGTCAATCTTGAAAACATGGTAAAATCTAAAACAAATATCAATGTCCAAGAACAAGTGTCATTGTTTATCTTTTTCTCATATGAAGAGTTTGTAGAGGGAGGATATTCTAACTACCAAAAAACTATACTACTAACTTTCTACCCATCACATCACCATTGAATCAAATAGAGAGAATATTAAAAAAAATTGAAGAGGGAGAAAATATTAATCTAATGATAATTAGATAGATAGTAAGTTAGTAGTGGAAAATATTGGTAGTAAGAATATCATTCCTCCAGTTTGTAATAGCTAGCTTAGTGCTTTACTTTCGCAAATAATTGAAAAAAGACGCATGTATAGGCCTGGCCTCGTTCATCCCAGGTTGCCTCTTTTGGGATTCTATAGAAGCTTTTCTTTGTTTAAATTTTTATGCTGAGTGAAGATGCGTTTTTTTTTTTAACGAATCTATTCTTTATGTTATATTTATCAAAATGATGTTAACTGTTATTAATATACATATATTTAAACAAAAAGGTGAAGACGCTCTTGCCAATGATTATTTCCAGCGTAATGTTAGTTCACTTTTTTTCCTTTGTTTTTTTCTTTTTTCTTTTTTCATACCCTTAATAGTATCTTTGTTTTGCGTTTCGGTAACGGTAACACATAAATAATTGAGACCTTCTGCAATTACATGTTTCAAATTTATGGACATTTTTTAAATTCTCTAGTGAAAATATAAAAAATTCAAAAGTTAATATTTTAACATTATATATCTTTGTGAAACATTGAAATAGAGTCCTATAAGAAAGTGTCCTCATATTTGTGTATCATCAATTGCAAAAACAGCACGGACGACCAAAGCTCAAGGGTCGCTTCAAATGGTGGACGATTCGGGTGCTGCTTACGTCTTACGTTGCAGCATTGCTGAACGTCTACAGTGTATTGGGTTTTGCGAGCTCATTTATCATAGTAGGGGAGTTTGTACTCCTTTTCCAAAAGTAGAAGGAAAAAAGAATTGGGAGGGGATTTAAAAGGAAAAAAAAAGATATAAATGGAAGAAGAAAAAAAAATTCGGCAAAGGACCAATAATATATTGTGCTCTTGGAGCACATTGAAAAAATCCGGGTTTTGCCATGTGGGTTTAGGGGAGTAGAGTAATTTATTAGACGAAATTATCAAAAGTAATAAATAATACGGAGATACATTTCTACTATCACCGGAGAAAATACATCTCCGGGCCCACAAAACACATATAATTTATTATTTATTAATTTATTTATTTATTTATTTATTTTCTAAGTTGCCCCACCATCATTTACTGTATACAGGGAATGAATCAGTTCTACTGTTAAAGGAGAAGTATATTTCCCTAAATAATAATAACAATATTAGATTGTGAAAGTTAAGTGACCCGTTCCACACGAAATATTGGATCCAACTCATGCATGGCCCAAAAGATCCAATAATCAACACCTAGAGAATAAGCAAATGCCTCCATCACATAGACCTACGACAATGACAATAGCAACTTAGGACTATTAATCTTCTCAATCGCCAATGGCAAAGGGATAGACACATGATTTCAGTTATGCTTAAAAGGAAAATCCCCTAAATAGGAATCCCACACAGGATAGGTTGCAGAGGTTACCTCAATTTATCTATAAGATTTAGTGGTAGAGCTAGCAAAACTACTCAGCCCGTGCCAAAAAAATTTAGCCCGTGCCAAATACTAAATTCTATCCCTTTCAAGTGCTATAGTCATGCAACAATTATCTACCGACGTCTAAAAAGTGGCTAATTTTTAAAAACAAGGCACTGCTGGAGCCAACGTGACTGTGCCACTAATTATGAAATTAAATGTCGTTATACTAAGCCCTTGTATGATCATCTAATCCATCTTAACTTAAATTCATTGATCAAATATTGACTTTAGCTTCAGGGTGCCTTGCAAGTATCTCCCTCATTTGTCCTAGCCAAACAAAGCTATCAAGATCAGCTCAACCATCCCATAGGTGTATCCCACGACAACATCCATCCCAGAGCAGATCCACTCAAATTGCTAGGCTCAACCGTCTGCAATCTAGCCAACTCCTCTTGAACTGATTTGTTTTTCATTAGGGTTAGAGTATGTCAATGTAATACTGATATAGAGAGGCAATGATGTGAAGCAGAAGTACATCTTCAACGAAGAAGAAATATTTATCGAGAAAATTCCCTCGTGTGAGTAGTATTTGAGTCTAAACTTTTTTTCCTTGTGGGCCCCACTAAAGAGTGATGCAATGCGCTTTCATTTGTGTGGGATGCTTGTATGCATGGGAAAGAGTAATCTAGTGTAATGAGAGAGCATTTCTCTCATTTTAGGAGTGCATTAATTTAGTCCCATGACGATCATAATGGTCGGCCAAATGAATTAGGCTGGTAAAACCGATAGAGAACATATTCACTCACATAGATTAACAAAATTAATAAAATAAGATAGATTAAACATAATGTTACCACTCACTATTGCCATTTATTATTAGGGTTTTATATGTGTCATGTTGCAGGAAAGTTGATATATTATGCCATAGAAACACCAAGTGTGGGGCCATCAATTTTTCGAAGAAAAAAAAAATCACAGATTTTGAAGGCATGCAAAAACATACCCAATCTCCTGCAACATGATACTTATAAATAAATCCCTTATTATTGTTGTTGATGTGAAATACCATTTATTATATGAGCTTTATTAATCTCACACAATAGGGGAGAAGCTCTCTCATGTTATAAACACAACTATGTGTGGGACCACCTGCTTATAAAAAATAAAAAAAGAATAACACAAAAATTGATATATGTGTAGGAAAAAAATACTCTCCAATAACATGGAAGTGTATTGGGATTTATCATTGTTATGTTACATAAGAAAGAATCCATCTTCTACACACACAAATTCAATATGGATTTCACTCTATTTTTTCTCTCCCCTGAAAGTAAACCTCATCTGCACAAATGAATCTATAGGAAATATAGTTATCTCCAATTGCATGACAAAACTATTACCCAAGTATATTTTCCCTTTTTATATTTTTGTGTAGCATTTGAATAGTAGCACAGCGTGCGCTTCCCTGACAAGACCTCATTTGAATTTTCAACCCCGGGTCGTTGTTAATAATTTGTTGGTGAGTGACTAATGAAATTACTTGACATAGTGATTCATTTGTGAAGAACTGAAGTCGTCTCTTGATTATCAAAGGGTTGAATGTTTTGCGTGTAATACCGATTCGAATATTTTGGGTCAAGGATAGGATCATTTTGACAATAGCTACACAAACGTGGTAATCAAGGGAATTTGGAAGTCAAATAGGCAATTTCTTATGTCATTTCTAAGGATAATATTCTACATCATCAACCACATTGATTTAACTTTCCATATGAAAACAATGTAATGAATTTCTAAATTCTCTGATTTTTCGGTTAAATAAATTGTAAGAAAACAATTTATAAACACTTCAATCATGTCATCGTAATTATATTAATTTTAACACTTTAGTCTTGTATTCCATTTATGGTTTTCAATTTAACTTTTGGGGTGAGATTTAGTCATTTTCGTGGAAAAGGATAAGTTGTAAAAGTTTTCTGACCCATTCTGTGAAGTTAATTAGATCGATATGGACTTCAAGAGTCATCTAGTAAATAAAGACTTTATTTTATTCTGAATGCGTTGATTATTACATTTCTGAAATTTTGTGTCAATTGAAGATGACAATTTCCCTTATGAGTTGGGGGAGGGGGCGTGTTGTTTGAAAAAATGTGTCAATTCGGACCTGTTCATTTTGGCCCGCTGTTATAGGAGCAAAGTTATAGTGGATTGGGACCATAAAAAATTGGGTGGGATTGAGGTGAGAGAAAGAGAAAAAAAATTGTGGAGAGAGGAGAGAAAAAAATAAATAAATTAATTAATACAGGTGTCAATATTTAAGTGGAAGGATCACGGTGGTCCAGAAACATATTAAAAATTTCTCCGTTAGCGCTCGTGTAATGTGCATTTGAAGTATAATTTAAATAATAAATTGTTAACTCAATTAATTTTTAAAATTATGAATTTTTAGGTGATTCATTGATTTATAATTTTCATTTATTCATATAATAAGGATTAACAATGTTAACTATTTTTTTTATAGATAACACACAATCTTCTCTTGCCACATTGGGACCACTGTAATAGGAGAAAGAGTGAGACTAACATGGAGAGGTGGTTTTCCCCTACCCCCCCCCCCCCACACACACACACACACACAACACACAGAATTCTAAGAATATGTTTGGGCACTCAATTTTTAATTGAGTTACCGTTGGGGGTTTAACAATTTTAACTTTAAATAATTTTTTTTGATTAAAAGACATAAGTTACTTTACATTAAAAAAGGTGATTTTTTTTAAATGAATAAATCTCTATTTTAAAATGAGTTTCATAAAATAAAATAAAAAACTCAAATTAGTTAAACATGATAATTTTAAATAATATAAGTCAACAATATCAAAATGGATTAATTCGTCCTATTAAAGTAAGTAAATTAAATTAAGTTAAATTTTAAAAAATACGCTTTTTATTATGCATAAGGAGAATTTTCAATTTACAAATGATGTTTCCTTTTTATTGGCATCTCAACAACATAAATTGATTCACTTCCGTTTATAAATATAAGGTGATATATAATAAATTCTTCGTATTCCCTTTTACGAAATATCAATTAATAATAACTGATATATATATATATATATATATATATATATATATATATATTTGTGTGTGTGTTCATAATACAATTATATATATATATATATATATATATATATATATATATATATATTAATGTCTCCCGTAGTGGGTGAAGTATGTTGATATAGGGGTATCCATAGTAGTAATGGTAGAGACCAAGGCACTAGTGGAGCTTCCCATGGTGCATAAGGGGGGGAGTGTGTATGGCAAGGATGGTTCTACCAAATGGGTAGAGTGATAGCATAGTCAATAGTAGAGAACATGATCTCATCTCCATGTCTGAGAGGGGTATTTAGAGAGGAGCCTCACTTGGGGGAGACCGTTGGTCCTCATGGTGCTGTCTCCAAGCCATGTCTTGTCCTTAGACAAGACATGATGCTCCTGTCAGTGTACAGGGGCAGCTGTGCAGGAAGGGAATGCCTCAGTGGTGAGCCTCTATGGCTTGCCATGGGTGCCCTCTAGAAGATTCTAGAAATGAGCTTTAAGCGATTGGGCCCATCTGGTGGGCCTAAGTGAGTAGTATCCAAAAAATGAGCCCCCAGCTTGGTAGCTTGAAGGAGTCATTAGATCAAAAAAGATCAATGGCGTCACATGCTTACAAATCAGAGTCGTTAATCTTTTTTGATCTAACGGCTTCTCAATAGGTGTCAAAAAAGATCAATGTGTGTGTGTGTGTGTGAGTGTGTGTGTGTGAGTGTGTGTGTGTGTGTGTGGGCTTTGAAATTCTTCTGTCACAGGAGAATTCGGACCATTCCTGCACACACAAGGCTGTCGTTGTCAACTCTCTTTTTTTTTCTTCTAAATTTTCATGGGGTCCACGTTTTATTTGTTAGTGTTGGAATGGGTTAAAACTTTTCTGCAACATAAGAAAGTTTTAACCCTATATATATATATATATATATATATATATATATATATATTCTTACACCGGTGTAAGAGTATCTTACACTCCATTTTGACCATTGATCCACTTGTAGTGCAATGGCTCTCATTACTAAAAAATTAGAGCCCTTAGATATAATTAGGATCAACGGACAAGATAGAGTGTAACTTACACTAGTGTAAAATGATATATATATATATATATATATATATATATATATATATATATATATATATATATATATATAGGGTCCACCTGGTGTCCAGTTATCTAGTCACCGTGTTATAACCAAAGTTATTAAACTTGGCCCAGTTATTGACCCGATTGAGGTACTGGGTCACTGGTTCAACCAGTGGATCACTACTTCAACTGTATGACCCGGTAAGTATATGTAAATCTATAATTTAAATTAAAAAATTATAAATATACTTAAATACTTGTAAAAATGATATTAGTTCCAAATATCCTATTATGAAAAATAATAAATTATACATCATTGTCCAATAAAAAATCAATCAAACATATAATATTTGTGATACCGGTGTTTCAGATACAGTAAACGATATCTTTAACTATAAATCAAATCAAAATTACCTACATACTGCATAACAAGATAATATTAGTGTTGTAGGCACATAATTTATGTAAGTTAATAAGTTATAAGTCACTCAAATATTTCAAAAGAAAAAAAACCATTTTGTTTGAGAGTGAAAAAATGGAAGACATTAATTGATGAGAACAAATTAGTTTTTTTTTTTTACAAACCAGTCAGGTCACTGATTGAACTGACCAGGTCACTAGTTTTTACGAAAATCGGCCGGATCGTACCGGGTCACACACGTTCTATAACATGGCTGGTCCAATATGAGAACCTTACCGGTTATACGTCCGGCTCATCGGTTTTCAGGTCAACCCGGCTCGATTATTTCGATTTTTATAACATTGGTTATGACTATGTACTCCAAGAAATACAAAGGTGTAATAGTAAAGTTGTGCTTTCTTTCATTTTCCACGTCAACAAATAAGTTTATAAAGAGAGAAGAAAAAGTATAACATTAACATTATAACTAAGTGTTCTCTGGAAACATAGTTATAATGTGGTAACTGGACCAAATCTTATATCGAGTGACTGGACACCCAATTTCTCTCTCTCTCTCTGTTTATATATATATATATATATATATATATATATATATATATATAGGCAAAATGATTTGTAATGTGACTGTATATAAGCGTTGGATGTAAAAACTACGTCGTTTTGGGTGGGATAAAGTTCGCATTTAAAATTAATTGTAGAAAATAAAAATATTATATTTATTTCCAACTTTGTATGGTTATGTTTCCCATATATATATTTCACCTTTGGGTTATTATTCTATTTAATGTTTTTACATTATAAAATGACGTAGTTTTATATGACTGCACCAATCCTTAGGTGCAGTCACTTTACATCCGCTAAACCCATATATGTATATATATACATGGCTTATCGTTTCTCAAGTTGCTTGAGATAACTTTATCTCCGGTTACTAAATCATAACCATACAAAGATGGATCGGTGGTGATAAAGGAAGAAAGAGAAAAAGTAAATCATAACCATTCAAAGGTGAATCAATTAATATAGAAAATAAATAAATAAAATGATATAATTTTTTGGTAAACAGAGATAAATATATATCAAGCTACATGAGAAGTTGTACTCCAACGAATACAGAAGTATAATATTATAGTTGTACTTTTTTCTACTTTCCTCATCAACAAACAAGTTTATGAAGAGAAAATAAATTACAATTTTGACATTATAACTACGTATTCCTCGAAATACATAGTTATAATGCAATGACTTTGACATTCGCTGTTAAAACATTAAAGCTATATATATATATATAAAGTGAGAAAGAGATTTATCATTCATGTCACATGACATAATGTTATGTTATGTAATCCTAATAACTATTTAATTTTGGGAGTTTGGGGAATTAATGAAAGGTATTTTGGTAAAATTCATATAACAAATAAAAAGATAAAATAACAAAACACTCTTCATTAATTCCCTTAACCCTCTTAAAATTACAGTTTCAGAGCAATATGATATAATCTTTTATCTTATGACATGACAAATAATAAAGTCATATATATTTTCAATATGTGTATTTTGAGGTAAAGAAACTTTGCTCTGAGGGTAAGCGTCAATTCAGTCTAGTTATTCGTAGGACTTTCTGAGTTAAGGTAAAAAAACCCTTCAAACAAAATAAATTTTATATATAAAGACTAAAGGAAATGTTTTTCTCATTTACATGAGAAAATTTATCTCATGTTACACACTCATCAAAATTCAAACCAACATTTCTTTTTCTTTTTTCTTTTAATTATGAGACTCGCCTTATTATGTCTCTACATAAGATAATACTATCTCATATAACCTGAGAAAAATGTAACATCCCGAGCGCTGACGAGGACGGGGAGTGATCGCCGGTGTGAAAGGGCATGGACAAGGAGCGACTACTGACAGGCTTCCAGCGTGGGGGTTACATGCGTGGATGAACCGAATCGACACCCGAAATAGAGAGATTCCAAAGACTGTACATATGTGAGACTGCACAGTTTGGAATAGCTTATAAGAAATAATTAGTACTACTTATACAAACAAGATGCATCTTCTTTTCGGTGGCCCGGAACGGAAGAACTCCATAGTTAAGCGTGCTTGACTTGGAGCAATTCTGGGATGGGTGACCTCCTGGGAAGTTTTTCCAAGAAGTGTGCGAGTGAGGAAAAAGCACACTGAAAAGTCTCATGTTAGTATGTGGGGATAGTCGTTGATTATTGAAACGGTCAGATGTTACAAGTGGTATCAGGGCACTTTCTAGGGAAAAGCTTGTATGTGTTGCAAATAACTTAGGATGTTTAGCTGTGTGTCTATCTTGTGTTCTCTATATCTGGTTTTATTATGATGATGCATATGTGACCATATTTTGTGGGCCTGATCAACTCATTATTTGTGTAACTTGTGCATAGTCATGGTACAACCCAGGAGGAACCAAGATCATAATGAGGGTCAACCTGACCCGATCCTGACTGCAATAGCTGAGATGCAGGCGGCGAGACTAGCTGATCAGGAAGCCGCTAGATTGGCCAACCAGGCAATGATGGACAACCATGCGTGAGGCGAACCGGAAAGCCACGGAAGATGTTATGGAGGAAAACCGATTGGCGAATATGACCATGATGAGGACCATGATGGAGGAGATGAGGGCTGGCCGCCCTGAGGGTCAGTTACCTCCGCCACCACCACCTCCACCCAGTCAGCAGGACGACTGTCAGAGTCATGTGGAGGATGGCAGTCACGTTAGTTTGGCGATGCAAACTATCCCGGAGCATAGGGAGAACCGTGATAAGATTGATAGTAGGTTGAATGCTTTCTGCAAGCATTAGCCACCTTCTTTTGATGGGAAATATGATGCCATTGCTGCTGCTAGTGGCTCTAGGCCTTGGACAAGATTTTCAGGGTGATGCAGTGCACAGAGCCACAGAAGCTGATGTTTGCAACTTACATGCTGGAGGGCGATGCCCATGAGTGGTAGATGAACACCTCTCATGCTTTTGAGATACAGGGTCATGTGATGACGTGGCCGTTCTTTGAGGACTGTTTTCTTGGGAGGTATTTTCCCTATGATGCTTAGGAGAAGAAACAGGGAAAGTTTGACAGATTGGTGCAGGGCTCGATGTCTGTTGACGAGTACCTGGCTAAGTTCAATGAGTTGGTGAAGTTTGCTCATTTCCGGATGGCTATGCCTACTCCCACCTTTTTAGTTGCTAAGTTTCGCAGGAGACTTAAGTTGGAGATTGCTGATCGTATTGCTGGTTCTGCTTCGAGAGACTTTGGGACACTTGTGCAGCAGTGTCGGGACATAGAGGATGTATGCATTGTGAGTAAGGCCAAGAGGGCAAGGGTTGATGATACCAAGGGAACAAGTGGTATCAGAGCATGCCTCTCTTCTAGTACGGTGTGGTTCGAGGACGAACCAGGCAGAAGCTGGTGGGCATGTAACATCCCGAGCACTGATGAGGGTGGGGAGTGATCGCCGGTGCAAAAGGGCATGGACAAGGAGCGGCTCCTGACAGGCTTCCAGCGTGGGGGTTATATGCGTGGATAAACCGAATCGACACCCGAAAGAGAGAGATTCCAAAAACTGTACAGATGTGAGACTGCACAGTTTGGAATAACTTATAAGAATTAATTGGTACTACCTATACAAACAAGATGCATTTAATATAGGACACCCCATGATTATCTCACCTGAAGTGCGTGCTACATTGCGTTGTCCAAAATAATTTTCATGTGCAGGAGCGCGCTAAAGCAGGCTGACCCTGCACCTTTATAATTTGTTTTACCTCTATTGGCTTATGTGGGCCACATGTTAGGGGTTGTAGGCTAATATAGGACACATACAACCAACGTACGTTTAATAATCGAGGAAGTAAACATCATTGAACATGAAATTAATTTTATTGAGAAAAAGAAAAAAAAATATCAGCATTTCCTATTTAATTATTTAAAATATAGCTACGGTTAATGTCATAGTTGAGCACCAAAGAAGACTGAATCCCATCATGAAAGAAGTGGAGAGGAAAGAGATAATTAAATGGTTAGATGCAATAATTATTTACCCCATTTCAGATAGCAATTAGGTGAGAATGAGTTCCCAAGAAAGGAGGCATAACTGTGGAGTTGGATGCAAAGAATGAACTCATTCTTATCAGAAAAGTCACGGGTTGGAGAATATGTCAAGATTATAGGAAGCTCGATACTGCCACAAGAAAAGATCATTTTCCTCTACCATTCACAGACCAAATGTTGGACCATTTAGCTGGCAAAGAATATTCCTGTTTTCTTGATGGATATTCTGGATACAATCAAACTCTTTTAGTACTGGAGGATCAACATAAAACCATCTTCACTCGTCTTTATGGAATGTTTGCCTTCAGACGAATGCCCTTTGTACTATACAATGCTCCAGCAACGTTCCGGAGATGTATGTTCTCTATCTTTTCTGATTTGATGGGTGAAGGAGTAGAAGGTCTTCATGGATGATTTCTCAATGCTAGGAACGTCATATGAACACTGTCTGGCAAATTTAGAGCAAGTTTTGCAAAAATGCCTACAACCAATGTAGGTGTGACCAGCCAATATAAACGCACCACGTCATCTGTCTTTGTACCGGAGAGAGGGAGAGAGAAAATGCGACTTTTGTAATTTATAATATATACTATCGGCACTACATAGTATAAATTACAAAAGTCGCACCCAATTCAATACCACGGTCATACTAAAAGTGCGCTCCTATAATACCTTGCAAATGAAAAGATTATTGTCAAACTATCTTTGAAAAAAAGTGGGTTTTAGTTTGCAACTCAAATCGCAATTTTCTAATCAATACATCACTGCAAATTTTATGGAGGCAAATAGCAAACAAGGCGAGGCATAGAATAATGTTGCGGTTAAGCTTTTGCGAAGAAATGACAACCTTGTCCTCCCCACTTCCACTCTTGATCTTGATCTCCAATTATGTGTATTTTTTATTTTATCGCCACACGCAATGCTAATGCAAACGCAATTCAACACTCCGTGTAAGGAAGATAAAGCAGAACAGAGGCGATAGCAAGGAGGTTAGGAAAATATTGAAGATGGAAGAGAGAAAAAAAAAATGTAATTGATTGGAGCCGTTGGATCTAATACTGATCTTTTTGAGTCCTATAACTTTTTGAGTTAAATTTCAGTTTACATACAATGAATATAAACATGCTATATCTAAAAGAGGATTTTAGTCCCAATTAATATGATGCGAGTTTGACAAGTAATAATATCACATAAAGTTCTTGGATTCATTAAAGATTTACACGTCTTTCCTGAAGGAAGGAAACCTACAATGCTGACAAATTCACAAAAGGTGTAACATAACTTATTTAATTTCAGAACGTAACCATATATCATCATGCTCGTGGGTGCAGTGTTCCCATACGTCTTCTTTAATTTATCCTTCAATTTGTACTAAAAAAAAAAAAAATCCTTCAATGTTTTTTTTTTTTTTTTTGGCGATAACTTATCCTTCAATAATTAAAAAAGCACAGTCCTATTCGCCAGCACATATATTTCTCGTTATTTAGTACAAGTAAACTCAAAAGAACATTTAAGTATGATTCATGCTTGGAGAACTTTAAAAAACTAATTAATTAATTAACTATCTTTACAAAAAGGAAGAAGAAAAGGAAGCAGCGTTTAACTTCACCGAGTGCGTCGGAAAGTACTTCAACACCTAACCATAAAAAATCATCAAACATGCTTGAAATGTTTTGTCTCCTACTAAATAAGTTAGACCGTCTTATTCTGCCACTATACGTTTCTTTAGTGTAATTGTTGATATTTATGCAAATTGTACTACCAGTCATTATCATGATAATGAATGCAAATACCTTTCATATTTCAAAGCATGGAATAAAACCTTATAATTAAATGGTAGAAAGTTTGCAGAGCGAAGAGTTGTCAAAGATATTGTTAGTTATTAAAAATAGTATCAGCTATTAACAAGTCATTTACAATATATTTGCTGAAAAATTATAAACTTTTACAGTTGACTTTTTTTTTTAATTTTTAAAGTGCAAATACACATAAGTACCAAAATATTTACAATATATTTGCTTAATAAGTACCAAAATACACATAATATGGATCCATAATATTTACAATATATTTGCTCTAATACTTATGTGTAAATATTTACTGATCAGTACTTATTATGTGTAAATAATTACAATATATTTGCAATATCATTTTAATATTTACTGATCAGTACTTATTATGTGTAAATATTTACTGATCATTTTAATATTTACTGAACGTCACATAATATTTACAATATATTTGCTCTTATACTTATATGGATCAGTACTTAATACTTATCATTTTAATTCCTTAATGAGTAATCTTACGATGTTTATTAAAAAAACTCAAATATTATGACCACTATATTAAGATGTTTTGCCACTTATTAATAGCAAGGGTAAAATTTTAAAATAATTAATATTTTAAAGCATAAAAAAATTAAACAACTTTATTAAAGTGATAAAAAAATATTTAAATTAAAACATTAGATCAACATCAACAACATCAACATCAACATCACCTTTATCCCAAATTAATTGGGGTCGGTGGTAGATGAACCCACATGAAAGATATAAAATTATAGAAAAAAGAAAAAATAAAAATAAAATTAAAAAGAAAAATCAAAATAATATATATATATATACATATATATGCATATATAGATATATAAAAGTGAAAAAGAAAGGGACTTATTATGTGTAAATATTTAAAAGATCATTTTAATATTTACATGAACGTCACATAATATTTACAATATATTTAGTTTTTCTCCATTCCGTTATATGGATCACACTTATATACTCCATTAAATCTTGTTTTAATTCCTTAATGAAGTAATCTTATGATGTGTTATTAACAAACTTCTGTTCTTAACTCAAATATTATGACCACTATATTAATATTTTTTGCCACTTATTAATAGCAAGGGTAAAATTTAAAAATAATTAATATTTTAAAGCATAAAAAAATAAACAACTTTATTAAAGTGATAAAAAAATATTTAAATTAAAACATATAGCTATATTTTAAAAATTTTAATATAATAAATACTATAATATTTGTTTATTTTAATTTTTTTTAATCCGTTAACTACTTCTTCTTCTTTTTTAAGGTAAACAGTTAACAACTTCATTATTAGCTCCTTGTTAACAAATCCCTTATCTTTATCTCTTCAATAAACTAATTGGCCAATAACTTGTACGACGTACTTTCACTTCATCATTTAATGGTTTTAATTTCTTCAACTGGAAAATATCTTCTTTTTCTAACATAAAACATTGTGTGGGTATTTCCAAACTATTTTCACTAGATAAATATGCAAAAAAATATTTTTCCATTCACCGGATATAAAATTATTTCCATTGAACTCAAAACGATGACGTTTTGATTTATAAGATTAAAAAACTATAATGATAAAGACTAATATAACCCTACAATATATTAGAATTATAAAAATATCTTAATTTCCGTCTCAAAACAATGTTATTTAATTAAACCTCTGATTTTCAGCTTTAATTTAAAAGCAGTAGACGAAGAGTATGCGAAGAAAATATTAAACAGTCACAAATATTTTTATAAAATTGTTACTTCATTAAGTTGACATTATTGATAATTTATAAAGGGAAAAATGTTTATCCTTTTAAATGACATAAGTTATATCTTTTCACTCTCACAAAGAGGTGGGACCCGCATCTTTATTTTTATTTTTTTGTCAACTCTTTCTTCCTTTATCTATCTCTTTCTCTCTCTTAAAATGACATAACTTTACATCCTTTAAAATGACACACACTTTACCCATTTATAAATGGGTTCTTTTTTTCTGCAGTACTGCATATAAGTTATCTGCAGTAAGCCAATACGACGTCGTTTTGGGGAGAAAATCATGATTTTTTATAATTTTAATTTATTTCATTGTTATAATAGTTTTTATATTTATAATTTTTTAAGATTTCAATACTAAAATGATGTCATTTTGGAAATAAATACAAATAACATATCTGAATTAAATGCAGAAATATTTTTTCCTTTATAAATAAATAAATAGTTCTGTCATTTTAACTTATCCATTTTCATTTGTCAAATTTTATTTTTTTCTACCTGGCAACATATTTAGTCTTGATTAAATTAGAAATATATATATTTCTTAAAAAGACTTGTCAATAATTATTAATTTGAAATTATCCCAAGCAGAAATGTAAAATAAAATTGGGAAAAGAATTTCTCATGTTACATGAGAAATTTCCTCTCCTACCATTCTCACTTCAATGTCCGTGTCAATTACTTTTTTATTTTTTATTTTTTTCTTTAAAGTGGATCTCATTCCTTTCTCTTTCCGTTGAAAAACTTGCATTTCTCATGTAACAGATAAATCACAAGACGAATAAAATTATCACAATTAGGGGTGGCAAATCGTGTTCGTGGGTCGGGTTCGGGTCGACCTGTGTCTGACACGAACACGAATTTAGTGTCAAAATTCTCAACCCGAACACGACCCACTTTTTTATTTTCTTATAATATAAGTGTGATCCGTTTATTACACGACTCGCCCCAAAAAAGCACCAAATCTGATTGCAATATAACAAAAAAAAAATCTTCAATAAAAAGAAACCTAGAGTGTATATTTTTTTTTATATCATTCAATAAAATTACCATAATAACCTTGAAAAAATAAAAAAAAATTATATTTGCGGGTCAGAGCGGGTTCACGGGTTGACCCGTGACCCGACACGAATATTTTCGTGTTATATTTTTCCAACCCGAACATGACCCATTTATTAAACGGGTTGACCTGAACACAAAAATTTTATGTCGGGTCCGGGTTGGGTCGGCGGGTCGTGTCTTAAATTGTCACCCCTAATCACAATATGGAAACATTTGTCAACGAGTAGGACCCACGCGGCGTGCACGCGTGCGACGACATCTGGGTCCGATTAGCATTCTGCTGTAGGCTTGCAACAGTAACCCTTTTCTGAGAGTCAGAGCCCTGAAAGTGACCCTTCTTTTATTCTTTTGTGTTTTTTAATATTATATGCCGTCTTAATCAATTGCATAATGGTCATCCCAATTACCCTCATATATATATATATATATATATATATATATATATATATATAGGATTTTATGTTTATTATGTGGTAAGAAAAATGATTGTGTAATTTTATAGAGATTCATTTTGTGTGTCATATTTTTTTTTTTTAATGTGTGGGCTCCACAAAATATTATGTGTGTAGGAAAGTTTGTTGTGTTATGTTAAAGGATAAAATGAAAACCATACATATAAACAAACAAAAAAAACTGAAATTTGTGTAACCCCCACCGACAGAACCACCATTTCAAAATGTGTCACACTGTCCCAATCCCTATAACTGCTAATGTGAACATAACTTACCTAGCATGGGTTGCCAATCCATTAGCATAATGAATTCCCCAAAAAAGTTGAAGCTTCTCCTCAATTAGGATTTGGTATAGCACTGATTGATTGCTTGCATAATTTCTTCAATGAGTGGGAATGGTTGACAATTGAAGGGTCAAACAATAACACATTTTTTTTTAAAAAAAATATTCCAATTAATTCATCGTTTCACAATTAGTCTGATTCGGGTCTAATTCTGAGATTAAGACTTTAAATTCATTCCAAAGACGATATTAAGGAAGATCAAATGCATATTTTCACTCTCATCTGCTTATTTCCCCGATGCCAATTGAACTAAAATTCTCAATCAAATTTGAAGGCGTTATACGTCTCATTCCAAGTATTCCGGCAGCTTAACCGGGATGAGTATACATTACATCATCTAGTCGAAACTCTCATGACAATAGAAACATCTTACTATAATTTGGTAACATGATAACACATTGATCCCTATCTATACAAGAAAAAAAAATTAAGAGTAACGATTGACAAGTGCATGTGCACTAATTACATTAGATGTTTGCCCAATTGCTTACTAAGTTTAAGTTGGAAATTAAGTTTTCTTTTATAAATAGTCTAATTGAATCCAATAAGATCAGTAATATTTGGTATAAGACCCATGGATATTGGGATCCAACATAGTGTATATGCTATAACGTGGAAGTCACCAAAATAAGAAATCAGGGGCTCCCTATGATTAGCAGAATGATAATGGCTCCACTTAATGACTCATATAATGCCAAATGAAGACAACAAAACAATCGCGGACAAAACCTACTATTTTGCCTCAGTTCTCATATTGCATGCTTGCTAGCTATTTGGATGAATTATTTTTTGTGTTTGATCAAATCAAGTGAAGATTGCAATAGCTATGATCAACATATCAACAAAAAAACATGCAAGTTAATTTAGTGATCTATGGTATTATTTTATATTGGGATCTCTACAAATTTTATTTTAGTGTTATATATAATCGCAAAACATTTTCTCATGTTGCATGAGAATTCAATTCTCATACTGTGATATTTCGATTTGCGTGCAAAACTTTTCTTTTATTTTTCTTTTTTTTAATAAGTGTGGGACCCACCACTAGTTGAGTCACAACATGAGAATTCATTTATCATGTAACATAAGAAAATCAAACCCTATATATAATTATATTGTTTGGTAGATAAAAACCAAAAGAAAAAAATGATGTCATAATGCAGTAAGCTTTAGGTGTGCAAACTGACAAATTGAATTATACATGAGAGTAGGGCTACAAATGTGTGAAGACACAAAGTAGTGAAGGGTGACCTCCCCCACATGAGTAAGTAAAGAAATAATGAGGACAAAAGAAGGACTACAAAACTGTGAAGTACATTCCCAACCATAGTACTCTCTTAGGTGGCGGATTTAAGATTTTTTATAATAGGGATGGAAATAAAATTTTAAAGTTATAAATATTATTAAAAATAATAAAAGATATTAATTATTATAAAAAGAAATTAGGAAGAACTAAGTATTAGTATTATTATAAAAAATATTATTTTATATATAAAATAATAAAATAAGGGGAATGATCTATTTACAATTTTTTTTTTTTACAAATTACACTAAGTATGACCGGTCATACACTCTTTTTTTGGAAATATTCCAATCAGTTTATTGTTTCGCAACTAATCCAATTCGGGACTGGTCCAGGATTAAGGCTTTAAACCCCTCCCAAAGGTGATACTGGGAAGATTCGAACACATGCTTTCATCTCCATCTGCTTAGCTCCCATGCGCCAACTGAGCTACCACCATTTGGTGATCGATCATACACTCTTGATTGAAGTATGACGGTCATACTTAATATGTAATTTGTAAATAAAATTGAATTAATAAAAAAATTAGGGATAATCGGCCGTTAATGTTCATGATCTCTCCCTCTGTCCACCCCATGCGTGTCACATGATTGAGAGAAAAAGATTAAGCCAGCAAGCTTGCTTTAATTGGTTGAGGTCCATTGGTCCATATGTTTTTGTGAATGGGCAACGTGTTTGACTTGTTTCAATGTCCTATATTATTTTTTTTCTCTTTTAATTTTGTCAAGTCAGCCACAGTTTAATGGGGTGGCGATATTGAATTGAAACACGCTCTGTGCCTTACACGACAAATTCTCATAATGGCTTGGTTTACTTCTCAGACATCATCACCAAACTCTGTCTTAATTCTGTCTCTGTGAACATCATGAAGATATCACTAAATTAACCAATATGACAAATTTGCTTGGAGTTGCTTTAATTAATTAATAAACCATTGTAGATTGGGTAATTAATAAGGAAGAGATAACGTTATTCTAGGATTTAGAAGGTTTAATTCAGATAGTATCATGAGGGAAAAAGATCTTCCTATGAGGGGGTTCACGTGGTGCCATACAAATTACAATGAGTTATTTTTTATTTTATTTTTTTGGAGTTTGTTACAAAATAACATAAATCACAAAAAAAACTCTTACTCAACACTTTAAAATTTTGGGTTGAAATGGTTCTTCACATGATATCAAAGTTTCTGTGATCACAAAGTCACGAGTTTGATCTTCACCACCTCCACTTTTTTTAAAAAAAAAAACTGAGCCTGTACAATATTCACACTTCAAGCCCAAAAGGCTCTTGTGTGAGGGAGTGTGTTACAGAATAATATAAATCAGTCAACACCTTAAGATTTTGGGTTGAAATGGTTCTTCCCAGAATTAACACAACCCTAATTATCTCTTTGAAGCAAATTGGCTCCCCCACTATCCCCATAAGTTTCGACTATGAGACTAATTCAGAGTACGGGCGAGTCAGAGATGAAGATATTTAAATTTCTCCCAAAAATAACATGTGAAAATCAAACCAAAATCCTTTTCTTTCCACTAGCTCCCTTAGTACTAAATAAACTACCATCATTTGGTTTACAATACGTTATTTGGAGTGGCACTTTATTAATCCTATATTACTTTATTTCCCCTTAAAATATACATATTGAGAGAGAAGTCAAGTAACATAAGGATACATTATAGTAGAATGTAATTTTTTTTAAAAAATTAAAAAAAATATATATGCTCTGGACCATCACGGTCCTCTTATTAAAAAATTAACGCTTATATCAAAACAAAATTTCTCTCTCTACTTTCTCTTCTCTCCTAAATTTTTTCTTTCACTTCCGCCCTACCAAATTTTTATTAGACCCAAAGGATACAAATATCGCTCTAAAATTAGGCCATCACAATATAATAAAATTGTTTTACTTATGTGACTAATCCTATCTAACACAAGATGTTTTTGTTGTTGTTGTGAATTGGAAAGGTAATTAGGTTTGATTTTGCCAGATATTTTCACTAATCAGGTTAATTAATTAGTTTGATGTGATAGATTCTTGTTGGCGATGACCAAATGGACCATCTCACTATCACTGTTTACTAAATGCTTATTCATAAGTCAACAAACTGTAACCTTTTTACAAAAGTCAATTGATATAATTTTGGGGCTTGACTAACTTAGCAGTGAACTTTTCGTGTGCACATTGAATGGCCTGCAATCAAAGCCTTTGACTTAAATCAACCAATTAGGATTTTGTAAATCAATTTTTTATAATAAATTACGCCGATTTTGACTCCAGTTCGTCAAGCCTATGTAAATTACGTAGACTGTTTTTGTGTCCGTAGAAATATGTATTTTAAAAAAATTTGGCGTCATTTGAATTCTTCATCCTACAAATTCCTCTTCTAGTTTCTTCGTATTATACCCAAATCTTTGTTTTTAGTTTTAGGAAGGTATAACTATTTATTTAAAAAAACAGTTATAACCTTTTAATAACTATTATTTTTGTTATTAAATTAAAATCAAAACGATTATAAAATAATAATGAATGAGAGTGATTATTATTTTTTCTGTAAGTAATGAGAGTGGTTAATTTAATTTTGATGAAGAGCTAACCAAATAATTATAAGGAAAAAATATAAATATAAGGGTTCAATTTTTCTAAGTGAATGTAGATAATTTATTTACAGTGAGTCCAAAACGACGTCATTTTTAGGTGAAAATCAAAGTATTTTGTAATTATAATTTATTTCAGAGTTATAATAATTTTTTCATTATAATTTCTTAATTTCACAACCCAAAACGACGTCGTTTTGGGTGTGAATGTAGATAACTTATCTACATTCACTGTAGAAACATTAAAGCCTAAATATAATCTACATAATATATATGTGTGTGTGAGGTAGGATCTTTTGACACCAGTGTCAAATTTCAAATTTGAAACCTTATCTGATAGCCGTTAGATAAAAAAAGATCAATGGTGTCAGATGTTTATAAATCAGAGTCGTTGATAATTGATGTATTATAAGTAGTACATAGTTATAATGATAAAATTATTTTTTTCTCTTCACCACATCAACGGATAAAGTTTGAGGAGAGAAAAAAATAATTTTAATATTATAATTATGTATTATCCTTCAAAACATATATATATATATATATATATATATATATATATATATATATATATATATATATATTTTAGAAGAGGTTTTATTTTACAACAACATAAGAAGAAGCCGAAAAATAAATCGTTGATAATTGAAACGTAGATAAGATTGATTTCTATTATTAAATAAAATAAAATTAAAAAATAGAGGATAGATTTTCCGTATACATTTTTTTTTTTGGTGAACTTCCGTCCGTATACAATTTATTGACTGGCATTACGTGGTTGATAATTTGTATTTTATAATAAAACGATAATAAATAATATTAAAAAGAGTTCAGACTGAAAATTTATAATTATAAAATATAATTTTTAAGAATTATTTAAGAAAATTATTTCTTAAACAAGAAATGTTCATTATTTTATCCTTTGTTTGCGAATATTTTAATGAATAATAAAATTTATTTATAGTTTTATTTTTTATTTTTAAAAAAAATTTAAAAAATTAATAAGATGTATTTTTATATTTATATTTAATAATATTAAATAATAATTAGTAATACTAATTTTAACCCTTGATAATAATATACATAGATTGTATAACTAATTCACTCCTAAATAAATATCTATACTTACTGTTGTAGCGAGGATTTCACTTTTTCATCACAATAATGACTAAAGATTGAAAGAAAGAAAATTTAAATATTATTATTTAAATAAGAAATTACGAAAACATAGAATTTTAAAACCAATTTATGAATTTATAGCAGGGCTCGTGCCCAATTCAGGTGCAACCTATCACCCTAATATGCCTTAATTGGGTGCGACCAAGACCCCTAACATTTCTAATTTGGGCACGATTGGCCCAGTTGTTTCTTATTTAAACTCCTCTTCTGTCAACACTTTTCACAACTCTTATTTATCATAAACCCTACTCTTAGATACATTATCACTTGCCTATTCATACTTTCTTTTTGTATTTTTTGTTTATATATTTAAAAATGAGTTCACATTCTAATTTCGTTTGTCTTGTTCTATATTATAATGGTAGGAAAGTGTAGGTCGACATAATGTAGTTTTTTAAGGCGATAAAAGGACAACACGTATCAAGCGCAACTCAACAATTAATGAACTGTATAAGAAAATCCGTCAAAAATTAGGTCTCGAAGGTATCTAATCTATCACTCTGGTCACAACAAGATTATGGTCCGAAGAACAATACATTAGTTTGCAAGTTGTGGATGAAGAAGACGTATATATGGTAATGAGAGAATTCTTCAACCATTCAAGGAAATATTCTTAGAGTTGTACATGGATATTGTCGAAGCAGATGATGTTGTTTTACATATAAGGTCAATTGCTTTCAATTCTCCACATAATGCATCATCATATACTACTCCAGTTGTTAATATGTCTAAGGAAGATAAAAATGACCTCACTTGAGTTATGGATAACGATGATGAAAACATCGCAATGGAATATTATCAACTTGCTGAGGATACTGGTGCTTCAGACAATGTTGAGGATCACGGTCTGCCCGAATCAAATCCAAGAATATCATAATCGGGACAGTCTCGATTCCTGAAACATCATGTCATGTGCTTGACTCAATTAATATGACATTATGAAGGTATGTTAGTAAACAACATATATATATATATATATACATATATATATATATATATATATATATATATATACATATATGGTTTTGTTTATGTAACTTTTTTCCTTTATTAATTGTATTAATTCATATGTGCATGTGATGTCGTTACACCTTTTTGGGATGGAATTCCACATTATACATACATTGATTGGGATCATCCGAGCGAACAAGAATCTTATACCAACGGCTCAGGTTTAGTTCAGGGTCCTTGGAAATTAGGGAATAAGTTATTTGTTAAGCAGGAATTTGCATTAAAAAAAGGCACATATGGTAATCAAGCAGAACCTCATGAAAGAGCATCAAGAAGCGATTGTGGTTGAGAGCACACCTACAAAGTTAAGCATGAAATGTCGAGCATATAGGCATGGTTGCCTGTGGAGGGTTAGGGTAATAAAACCAACATATGGTGAAAAGTGGATGGTTACGAAATTGGGTGGAGATCACAATTGATTGAATGACCACATTTCTCAAGATCATAATAGATAACTTGATTATGATATTATTGCTTCACTTGTACTAGGTATGTTATTGGAGAATTTTGTAATTAGGAAAAAATTTATGGTATTTTTATTTGTCTTAATGTATACTTTACAATTTGATAGTTAGGGATGAAAAAAGAGGAATTATCAGTCTCAGTTGCATTGGTTCAAGAGAGGATCACTCATTACTATGGATTCAAAGTTTCATATAGAAAGGCATGGTACGCGAAACATAAAGCAATTGCAATGATGTAAGGTGATTGTGAGAAATATTATGTAGTTTTGCCTAGGTGGTGTTAATATGTGCTTCACTTTTCACCCGGATCGTTTTATCATCTTCAAACAAATGATTATTTTGTGGTTCATCGACGAATTCCAGGAAAACACGTACTTCATCACATTTTCTGAACTTTCATACAGTGTTGCGAGGCTTTCAGTTTTTGCAAACTAGTAATTCAAATTGATGAGACTCCTTTATATGGCAAGTACAAAGAAAAATTGTTGATTATCCCGGCTCAAGATGGAAATAATGAATGTTTGCCACTTGCATTTGCTGTTGTTGAGGGCGAGACTTTGGAAGCTTGGGAATATTTTCTCACTAACATCCGTTTTCATGTTACGTAGAGGTCAAATATATGTCTCATTTTGGATCAGCACCAAAGAATATTATCTATTGTGGAGAATCACCGCAGTTGGCAGCCACCACATGCACATCATTGTTTTGCCTTCGTCATATTGATAGCAATTTTAATCAAAAGTTCATAAATGAAAAATTGAAGAAGGCGATAATGAATTTAGGTATATTAATAACTCCTATCTCCAATTTCAATGTGTTAAAGATTTTATTTTCTTATACTATTTTTTAATGTAAATAAATTAATATTGTGTACAAGTTATACTCCTTCTATACTAGGTTTTGAGATAACCTTTGCACGATTTCGTGAAACTAGTCTCGAGGTTGCGAATTGAATTGATAGCATCCCTAAGGAAAAGTGGTCACATGCATATGATGTAGATGGATGAAGATATGGAATATGACAACAAACTTGTCCAAATCAGTTAAAAATGTGTTAAACAAGAAAGAAACATTCTAATAATTGCTCTAGTTACACATACAGTAGATTGGTTCGTTATTTTATTACCAGGGGTCAACATGCTGCAACTTCAATCTTCTGAGCATCATTGCAAAAATGTGGTTGATGCGTTGAGGCATAATGAGGCTCTTGCTATAGACCATCGTGTTCATACATATAATGTCGACGAGACAGTATTTGATGTGGATGAGGGTTATGAGTCTGTCAACCATCCAAAGCGATTCTGTCAATATGGCAAGTTTAAGCCCTTCAAAAACCCATGTAGTCATGCCGCAGTAGCTGCTTTACATGTTCGCCAGAATCCTTTCCAATATGTGGATGATGTATTCCTGACAACTAACCTGGTTCAGGCATACTCATTTCCTTGGCAGCTAATTGGTAATGAGCAAGTTATTCCACCCAGTGTAGATTTAGTGCTCATACTTGACAGGTCTATGTTGTGTGCAAAGGGCCGTTCCAAGTCAACCAAAATACGTAACAAGATGGATGAAGTTGAAACCAATCAAAGTTGCATTAAGTGTGGTATTTGCAAGCAACCTGGTTATAATCGCAAAAATTGTCCTAATTGTGGAGCTAACCAATGATTATGATTAGGAATGTGTTAAACTACTTTTCTGTTAATGTATTTCTTTTTCGTTTATGTTTCATGACCCATCTTTTTGGTTATTAATGTATTAATTTGTTGGTTTCTATGGAAAAAAAGAATTCATCATATTGGACAATCCATGTACATAAAGAAATTGATAAAAAAATATAAAAGGTCCAAAAATATAACACAATCCATAACATATAATGCAGTCCATAGACATAATACAATACATAACATATAAATGGTATATGAATAACAAGAAATACATATAAAATCTATGACAGAGGAGGCCATTGCTAATGACTGAAATATGATCTGTCAACTTGTGTTTGTTGCGCCCACACAAAGACTCTGCAGCCAAGTCTGGAGTTGGAGATAGACTGTTAAAGTCCTATGACGCAGCCTACAAAAAATCATATGCATCTATACCTAGCTGCATGGGAGATGATGTCGAAGCATGGCACAAAGCTGGGGTGACCTCTGCCGGCTGATGTGGCTGATATTCTCTCAAGTTTATGCCATCAAAATTAAAAAATCTGCATATGTTGTCAAAATTTGCCTCAGACCACGGGTGATACATGTGACTACTGCTCTCTGCCTGACTAGACTTCTTATGACGAGAAGCCGTGGCTATTAGACTGGCATGATACACCGGATGGCTCTACGTGTCTATTGGTGGATACATACTAGCTTGGCTAGGATAATCTGGCACGTCCTCCTACTGAGGGGAATCATAATACAAGGGCTGAGTGTCGTATGCATGTCGTATCACTGGAGGCCTGTACCATCCAGTCATGTGTGGCTTGGGTCCTTGAATAAGCTCAGGAACTGGTTGCATCGGTTGGTGATGGTGTCCTATCTCGCCTATTTCGCACGATGCGGGATGTCAATACACAATTGGGGCTTATATGGAAGCTGGGTCAGGGGTGCTTATGGTTCTGCCTCCTCCACCCAAGATATGTCTTTGAAAACCGCGATAATACGACCAATCTCCTCGTAAACCCACTCCAAAGTGTACATCAGGAAATGCCTAGGAGTGGTCGCGAAGTATAATATCTCCAGGCCATCAACCTATAACTCAAAACATAAATACATAAGCCAAACAAAAAAATATAAAACACATAGTAATAATAACTAAAATAATAAACGTAAATAACTTATACCGCATCCAATCTTCGTAGTCCCTCTTCATCACGTATTGTTTGCCTCTTTTCCTGTACCACTCAATGTACTCACGGTTGGGTCACTTGGGTGACATCAAGCCCTCCAATGGAGGGGAACCTCGATGTGTTGCTCCGTAATCACCCATTTATTTGTAAATGACCTCAGTTTATGAACCAAATTATCATTTTTTTTTACCTCGAAGAGTATTATCATGGACACCTCGTAGCTTTCTTGGCCTATGTGCCATCGGCTGATCCTTGCCAAATTGTTGTATGCATCTATTAGGCTGGCAATATTCAGTAATGTGAAAATAGATAACTGATGTCCTGGCCATCCATAAATGTCACTCACGATCTGAAGCAACCAAGAAATGGTAGTCGAGGTATGGTTGTCAAACCACCTACACAATAAATAAATATACAATTAGTATTCACTACCATAAGTAACCACTGTTTGAAATTTAAAAATATATAACATACCTCATCTCTACATAGCGTGTCTAATCTATCCTGATACCACAAAATCTAATGTGCTCTGAAGCAGCCTGAGGCATTAAGCCTAACTTCCAACTTTAACATAACCATTAATTATAATAATCATTAAAAGATAATGAATCAGGCAATACAAAAGATATATACTGGTGTTTGAAGTTCCGTTCATACTGAGTAGGAGGATGAAGAGGGGGAGCAAGGGATGGAAATATGCCCAAATATTATGCAGAATGGTGCACCCACCAATGTATGATCTGTCTATGTTTATACACTTGCACAAATGTCTAAACAAATGTGAGAAATCGCAAACCCCTAGCTATATCTACCAATGTCCTCAAACTCCCCTGCAAGCAATGGAATGTAGCGACATCCAACTATGCTACCTCCCGACCTGTTACACAGGAGCCATGCTCCTAACTTACGCTCAATGTGCGCCTTAGTGTAATAAACCTCATTTTTGGGATGGGAAACAAATGTACCTCAATGCACATATAGTCTATCAAACTATGAAAATCATAAATTGCCAATAGGGAGCTCAGTGGCCTCGTCAGGCACATAACCAAAAGCCTCGTTACACACGACCGACCAATCTAAGGAAGTAGATCCGGTAACCACTTGTCCGTCCGTAAGCAAACACAGGATAGCCGCCATGTCTTGCACAAAATGGTTATCTGGCCTTGCGTCATGTGAAAGTTGTGTGTTTCAGGTCTCCCCCTCTCAACCAAAGCACTGATAAGGGAAGGATGAATCTGAAATATGTATGACAATTATCAATTCATAGGTTCAAATACACTAATTTACAAAGATTATTATTTCAACATAATATAATATATTACATTTTTAAATGCATACTTGAATATGTCACATGCGTGCGACATTTATTAATCCAGCTTGTGCAAGGTACTATGCAACCACATCTTGAATGTCGTCAGGATATGGTACCCCCTGGCATCTACCTCGTTGAGTTTTCAGTGGTCGAATCTTCTTCTCGTTCCACACAGCTTGTGAAGCATGCTTACGTAATGTCCCCCTCCGGAGTATGTCCCATATGTATAGTCCAGGAATAATATTTGTGGTGGGATCGATAGGCTCACACTCATGCTCAGATAAAGATTGAGGAGACTCGAATGATGATGACTCAGCCATAATAATATTCTATAAAAAATTACAAATTGATTGTTATAATTAATTTAATTTCAAATAATTTACATGTCTAGTACAAGATTTAAAAAAATATTAGATTACAAATAAAAAAATTTATTAGTTTTAATGCAAAATCACTAAGCATAATTAATATATTCGTCATGTATATCCTAAGTTACTACAAAGAATAAATTAGACTAACTACAATCAAAATTAATAGTCTTACGTAATCTAATTTATTAAGCATGACCTAAGTTACTATAATTCTCCTAAGTCACTAATCATAACCTAAGTCATTAACCATGTTCCAAGCCACCAAGCATGTTATAAACCACTAATCATGTCGCAAAAGTATACCATACATCATTATTCATATAATAAGTCGCTAACAATTTCCTAAGACACTGTCAAATTCCTAGGTCACTAACAATTTTCTATGTCACTAATAATTTCCTAGGTCACTAGTTTAACATATCTAATGTTGTAATTCAAATATATAAAAAGTAGATATTAAGACTTTCTTGACTGTCAGAGTTTCATCGTGTAAAAAGCTCAAGGAGAAGTCAACGAGAAATCTAGAGAGAAGTAAAGAGATAGTGTAAAAGTGAATAATCTTGAGGCCACATGACATCAAATACCCGGACTGCTACCACCCATCTTATAGCCAATGGCTAGAGAACAGGTATATGCTTACAACTACCACTATAAAGTATAGCATGATATTAGGCATCTCGCACGCAAGATCACCTGGAATAACCACTCCTGCCTACCAATAAGAATGAATGTCGCCATACTAAGGCTGGCAAAACCAGGACACTTATCTACAATATATACAGAGGCACTAAACTCAGGTAAGATCGTATTGCCATCCATACTTGACTATATTGAATACTCATTGAGTTGAGCGTTAGAGTGTCTTGCATAAACAATATTCCCCAAGTCTCATCAAATATCTGCACGCACTCATTTTAACCCAAACATATCGCACCACATCCTACTAGGCAGAAACACATCTCATAGAGCCTCATCTCGCAACAACAATCCCAGCCACGGTCCATACCCCGACATTGCAGACTCAACCGTGTGTGATCCAGCTCAATAGTCTTTGAACTGATCACATTTAAATATTTAAAGATAAATATAATTAGATTAAATTATAAATAGTTATTTTTCTCTTAATACAATTATGTTCGTGCACTTCTCAACTTTTCTTTAAACACTTCTGATTATTGATTTCTTTTTCTTCAATAGAAATTATTTTTAAACATCTCTCAATTTATCAGTACATGGTTATAATTAACTTCAAATACTTATGATTATTATTATTTTAGTGAAATTTTTATAAATTTTAACCAAATAAAGCAAATTCCATGGCACTATACACAAGCAATAATTTTGTGTGTTTTTTGAAACCTAAACGTTTCCAAAATATAGGTGATCAGACCAAAACAATATGGGCTGGTCAAAGTGTAAAAGGCCTAATCACACACGGTTGAGATGAGAAGTCTTTGGGTTGGGTTGTCTATTTCCTGGGCAGGAGATAGTTGTTGATGATGGGTGGAGAATGATTCTCCTTTGGCGCGATGATCCTGACTGAGGGTACCTGCAATGACATTCTGATGCTCAAGTCAGTGTCAATGTCAGGTTTTATATGTATTCTTACTGAATTAGATCGTTGTACCTGGGCATGTACCCTTTGTTTATATAGCGGATCTGATGCCGCCGTAGGTAGGCGGCATGACTTATGATTGGCTGTTTAAGGGCTGCAGGTTTAGCTAGTGCTTCTATAGCCTTATCTCATCATGTCAGACTATCTTGGTAGAGTGGTGGCAAGCAGGTGTTGTCTTCTGTTTATTTGTTCAATGGTGCGGTGGATCTTCACTAATTTCTTTGATTGCTTCCTTATCTCTGAAGTTATGTTAAAAGACGGTCCATGCGCGATGCCACCATCGCGCCCTGTTATGCGCGATGGAGGATATCGCTCCTCAATCTGGACCTTGTGGGTTTGAGCCTTGTTCTAAGGATCTTGGCCTTCGATGGGCCTACTATATTTTATCCAAATCAATAGGTAAGTATTATTCATACTAAGCAAGATCCCCAAATTGATTAAATATAAGGTAAATATCCATTTTGGTCTATGAGAAATTAGATTGACATTACTTTGCTTCTCAAAAGATAGAATATACTAATTCATTTCCTTAATTATGAAAAGTTATATAAAAATCGTATTTTCTATACACAAACTTCGTAATTGATAAACTAAATTAATGTCATTTCTTTTAGGGAAATATTTTTCTTATGTTGTAAAAAAATTACCTCATATTATAGAAATAAAATTATAAGTGAGACCCACAAATAAGAGGAGAGAGAAAAAGAGTGGTGGGACCCAACCTTTGTGTGTGTAGGAAAGTTATTTATCTCATGTAAAATGAGATAAACATAACCATTTCTTTTATTAATAAATTGAATTGATGTTAATTTTCTCTAACCGAGGGATTGAATTAATGTTATTTTTTTTATTGAGTGATCACTAAATTATATTAATTTCTTTATGCCAATCTCTATCTTTTGAGAAATAAATTAACGTTACTTATTAACAAATTAATGTTTAAAAGGGTTTTTTTTAAACAAGAAAATAATAGTTTACTTTTAAATTGAATGCTCTGGTAACTTCCTAATTCCTATTATATATTTATATAGAGTAGCAAACCAAATTAATATGCTCTCTTAGTTCTTAATGGCTACATCATTTGGCATCGCTTATGTTTACTCCTTAATAAACGAGGGAAAACATTCTCTCAAATTGCATGAGTATTCAATTCTCATATTATGATCCTTCAATTTGTGTGCAAAGTTTTTTTTTTTTTTTTAAATAAATGTGGGACTCACCACTAGTTGAGTCACAACATGAGAATTGAATTCTTATGCAACAGGAGAAAATCAAATCCCAATAAACAAACACCCTGGCTTTTAACGTTCAACAAGAATAATATATGGGCTTACAATTTCTCATGTTGCATGATAAATGCAAGTTTTCCTACGGAGAGAGAAAGGAGTGGAGCCTATCTTAAAAAAAAATAAAAAAGTGATTGGCACGGACATCGAAGTGAGAGTGGTAGGAGTAGAGATTTCTCATGCAACATGCGAAATCTTTTTCCCATAATATATATAGGTAATTATGATTTATGTGTGCAAATTCTTTTGTCATTAAACCTGTCTACATCCTCGTTATCCTGCCAATCCTATCATCTACAAATGCAACTATTTGGTATTATAATTGAGAAAACATTTTATAAGAATTGAATTCTTATGTTTGTGATCTTTCGATTTGCGTGCAAATTTTTTTTTCTCTTTCCTTTTTTAATAAATGTGGGATCCACCACCAATTGAGTCACAACAAAAATTCAATTCTCATTCAACGTGAGAAAATCAAACCCATTATAATTTAGTGTGCTTTGCCTCTGGTCATTTATTCAACAGAAGAATTTTGGACTGGACGCATGTCTGCCTTATGTGACCATCTCTCTTTTCATTGACTTGTGTCGAAATTCTGATATGAATATTTGTGATGCGTGAGATTCAACCATAGAGGAGGCGGCGCATGAGGTAGCTAGCTATAGAATCATGAGCATGATTATGATGCTGATTATTAAGCAAATATCTCACATAAAAGCTCAATCTTTAAGTTTATTTATTTCCTTACGCAAGAGTTAATTAGATTTGAAAGATAAATAATATATAGAGCTACTTACCTATATTAAGAAAAATTACACTTAGAATAATGAGAAGCAGTGAGATAAACTTGTAACTATTTGGTCATTTACTTTGATATCGTGTTAAGTAATCATCTTATCTAAAAATTCAAACTGTTAAGTAAAAATTACTTTCGTAATTTATATTACATTTTTTCAACACACTTCCCTCACACAGCAATTCATTAAACTTTAAGAGTGGATAATGTACAACCCCAACTATATCGATCTAATTAGTCTTTTGTAACTTGCTAATATCATAAGTAACTATCTCCCTTCTCTAATGGATGATTACCCTTGTCCTTTCTCCGGTAGCGAAGCTCAACGCATCCGTTTTTCCAATAAGGGGCTAGCCTTTTGAGCTATAATCCAAGGATAAGGTGACTGGAGGAAGTTGAATGAAGATACCTCCAGATTATCCAAAAAAAAACAAAAAAAGGTTATTTTAATAATTTTCTATTAAACTCCCCTTACAATGATCACCATTAGAAGGAAAAAATATTAAAAATTTGACTAGAAGGCAAGCTAGTGGCATGTGTGTCTCGTCACCCAAAATATGAGTATTCTTTATTGTTCATCCTCTGGTGGGGTGGGTTTGACATGGATCTTGACCCTCTTTGATGAAACATTCCTCGAACTCATTATATGGCCCCCACTCATCTCTCGACCTTCCTTAAAATCCTACAATATTTGAGGACAGCCTTTGAAAGCTGTTCCTTCGCTTGTCCTCTTGTGAGCTATTATTCTTCTTTCTTTCTTTTCTCTCATTCTCACTCTATCTCTTTTCAGAAACTATTCTTCTATTTCTAACTTTGTTTCCAGCTGTGTGATGTTTATACAAGAATATCTTCTACCGATTAATTAAAGACTACCTTTAAGCAGACCCATCTATAATGCGACAATTTTCTAAAACATGTAGCATCGTCACTATCTCCGATTCTTGCTTTCTTTAATGACTATAATAGTTTGAATAATTGATGGTACTTAATTCGCGAGGATCGAATTTCTAGTTGTTAGTTTAGATATTACAAGTTATAGCTGTAATACAACATTAAGTTTTAATTTAATTTCACATTTATCCTAATTATCACATCTTAATACATTGAAGCAATGAAACACGGACTCGCAATTTTATTTGAATTGTGCGTGTCGAACACGACATGGACACGCTCCGACACGCAGTCAATATTTTGGGACACGTGGTCAACTATCCGACACGTTTTTCCGACACGCAGTCAACTTTTTCTGACACGTGGTCAACACTCGGACACGCTTGGACACGTTTTTTTTAATCTTAATTTTGTTTTATTAACTAAAAATCATTTATAAATCAATTTTTTTCTGTTATAAAATTTGACATGAAAAATTAACAAGGTACGAAAAATTATTTTTTTTATATTTATGTTAAAATTTTTGAATATTTGATTGGTTATATGACTTATTATGGACTGTTATATGTATTAAATATAAATTATATTATATATATTAAAAATATTATTTAATATCAAAACGTGTCCCAACGTGTCGAAATATGTCATTTTTTAAAATTAACGTGTCGGCGTGTCGTGTCGTGTCCCATGCCAATGTTCATGCATTATAGCATAGGCTTAAGCTTAAATGTCACCTTAATTAAAGAGGAATCAAGTTTTAGAGATCAATTCATATAGATCATGAACTGCCTCCATAGTAGTTTTTTTTTTCTAAAAAAATTGCTTAATATATTTATCGAATTAAATAATTAAAATGTCACAACACCAACCGTTAACTAACCATATCACCATTTTACCAAAAAAACCAAGAAACTAACTCAAGATAGGTAGATAAGAAGACTAGGAATTAAAGAGTAAATTTGCAAATAAATTGGGCGTATTTTTCTGTCATTAATGAAAAATGAGCTAAGCTTTGATTTAGAGGATGTAACCTGGGAGATTAAATCGTGAATTAGTTTCTAGCTACCAAAGTGCACAGCATGACCTCACCTCTACATCATAATTTGAAATTTTTTTTAAAAAATAAAAACACAGAAAATAAAAGGATTCAAAAGAAATAAGTTTCAACCACGATGGGTGGGCGTGATGGTTCAGCATCTTGTCCCTTAAGCAAGTGTTTGGGGGTTTGATCCCCAACTCTTGTGAACGGAAAATATCTCGTGGCCAGTTCTTTACCCGCTTTGTGTGCTGATCTGAGAACGGCTATGGGATACCGTGATGCAAATCAAAAATAAAAAATAAGTTTCTTTTCCTATTCATTTATGAATATTGAAATTTTATTGGATGAACAAGAAAAAGGCAATGACAGTAGGACCCTTCATTTATAAGTCATGATGTAAATATGAAGAAGACATACAATGGACCTACTCCTAACACTCCTTTCCTTTCTTGTAATTATTGCTAATATCTCACATATTTATATTCGTAAATGCTTTCATTCTCAAATCTAAGATAAATTTGTTTTTTTTCCCCCTCCCAGGCCATTCTCAAATTGTATTGGTAAACAACTGTCCAACTTATTCTTGTTGGTATTGTAGTAAGAGTATTGAATTTTTTTCTGAATATTTCAGTATATTGAAAAATATAAAAGCTAGGGTAGAACCGTCAATTACTCCTAAAATATTTATCGCCAGGATCACATATAATTAAGGCAGAGTTACTATAATTTGAGAAAAACATATATTTTTTTTTTTTGATAACAACATATACTTTTATTTTACTAAATGTCAAAGCTATTGAGAATAAATAGACAAGCTTTATGGTATTGAATATATACTGAACAAGAGGAACCAACTAAATTAAAAAAAAAAAAATAAATAAAATAAGTGAATGAATATTCAATGAAAATATATTCGGAAAAAAGTTGGAGTAATATGTATCGAAGAAAAAAATAATAAAAACTAGACTAAGATACATTGTTCACGTGAGAAGTAGTTTATTAGAGACTCCATGAAAAAAGTGAATTAAATAAAAAAATAATATGAGAAAGAGAAATAGAGATAATCCTTACTCTAAATAATTGTTTAAAAGATAATTTTGAATAGAGTTCAAATGCTTGATAACATTGATTTATAAAGGGAAATTATTCTTCTCTGCAAGAATTTTTCTTATGCAAGTCATTGTTTTTCGTGTCGGCCTTTATTTTATTTTTTTTATTTTTATATAACTGTGGACCCATATACTTGTCTAAGCAGCATAAGATAGCCCATCTGAGATTAATAACTCATATTTATAAATATTATTAAACTTAGTGAAAAAAAAAAAATTGTCATCATGAGAAAAAGATGACTCATTCACTATCTTCTAGGGATGAGAAAATTGGAGAAATTTTTAAGTAAAATATCTATCATAACACTGAATAAAGATGTTTTTTAAATAAATATATTTTGAATGTAACCCACACAATTTTATGCTAACAAATAGAGTAACTCATATAAAGCCTACATGTCACTAATTTTTATGTTTCTCTAATCTTAGAGCAAATGTTTCTTTAAACCCTTCATTGTAGAAAAGTTATATAATATAATAACTTTGATGATAATTAGTATTAGATAAACGTTTAATTTTTTTATTTTACTTTTAAATATTCAAATTAAAATTTATTTTTAAAATGTTTTTAAAAATAAACGTTATTATTTCAAAAAAAAATTAAAAGGAAAATATTTCAAGTTTTAAAAATAGATATGAATATTATGTTTATTTAATTACTTTTGTGGAAATAATTAACTTGCTCAAAACATAAAATGTATAGCACTTTGACTTTGTATATAAGTTAAAAATTATTTAAATATTTTCGCGCTCCAAAAGTTTAGGTTAAGTTTGGCCACCATGCAACTTAAAATATTTTTCGTGTGCCATGACCAAAATTAAAACTTGTTCAATAGCTTTCAAATTATGCTTGGTTAGGTAGCAGTTGTGACTTGAATCACCAAGTATACAGTAGTGACAGCTTCAAGCCCATTAGAGAATATTGTCCTACGAATAGGCTCAAACTTAACTTATAGCAAAGCCCACATAAACTTGACTTATGACCCAAAAAATAAAAATGTAAGAAACTTAACTCAGAACCCAAAAGAAGAGAACAACATGACTGTGGCCAGGTTCAAAATAGATATGTCCTGAGCTTTAGGCCCTATTTATTACTCAAAGTGTATAAATCTGAAAGGGAAGATGAAGAGAAGTATGATATCAGAAAAGCGAAGGGATCCACTACAGTTCATATATACTATACGTACGTATTTACGTTTAATATTTAGTAATTATTCCAAAAATTAATTTTATTAAAGGCAACGAATATTTTTATTTGCAGTCAATTGAGTATTTATTAGCCAGTAATATTTTTTGCAACAATTAATCGTAAAATGTCAACATTGTTTTATGAATATTGTTATTTGAATGATATCACATGATGTAACAGTTATATTGATAAATTTCACATAATAAATATAGTGTATTTAAATTAAAAATCATTCATGAAATAAGTGCATGTGCTTGTGTGTGTGTAACGAATATTTTTTATTTAAATGACCATGTGATTTAACAGTTATATTGATAAAAGTAACATTATTTAAATGGTTTATTTGAGTTAAAACTTATTTATAAAATTATTGTGTGTATAACTTATGAGCTTCAGAGTCTTCCTCAATGCCTATTAGCAATATGCCATAAATTCCGAAAAATGAAAATAATCTTGACATGCCATTTTTCCATTATTTCAGACCAGACCCGAGGGAACCCCGAGAAAGCATTATAGGACTCCTAGCCCGAACCATGTAAACGAAACTTGGAAGAAGCCCTAACCATTTTGGTTTCTACTTACTCCAAGAAAATGACTTGCAAAGAAACGTCTACCTTTATTTTGTAGACATGTTTTTTTTTTACTAATAGTTATAATATTATTATCTTAATTTTACTTCATTTCTTATTTTTAGTTTTTTCCATAAAATAATAAAAATAGAAAAAATTTAACAAACCAAGAGCATTTTAGTTTACATTTTTTTTATTTATAATTTATATGTTTTCACAGATAATTATAAAGGGTTTTATAAGAGTTATGTTGTAGGAAAGTGATTGTGTAATGTTATAGAGATTCGTTTTGCGTGCCAGAGTTTTTTTTTGCTGCGGGCCCCACAAAATATTGTGAGAGTAGGAAAGTTTTTCTGGTCATGTTAAATAATAGATGATAAACCCAATTATAAAATGATATATTATTTTTACTTTTTTCAAATCAGGGATTTTAAGTAATTTCTGATCAACTATAAGGCTTGTGGTACGTTAAAATTATACGTCAGTACATTACCTGTGTGTGACTATATATATATATATATATATATATATATATATATATATATATATATATATATATATATATATATATATATATATATACATACATAGGGATGTTCAACCAATTCAACCGATTCAAATCGCGATAACCGAATCGAAAAACCGATAACCGAATAAATCGAAAATCGAAAACCGAAAAAAAACATCAAATTTTAATTGGATTGGATCGGTTTTTGGATGGGTTGATGAAAACCGATCTAATCCAAACTGGTCCAATATATTAATTCTCCTATACCTACTTGGGTCTTTCCCCAATCCTAGCCCAAAAAATTCTAAACTCAAGACACATTAACCCATCAACTAAACCCAAGAAAAAATCTAGTCACATCTCATCAACAAAATTTTATCTTTGTAAAGCTTCATATCTTGTCCAAAAAAAAAACTATATTATATTTTACTAATACTTTTGTATTTCAAAAAAAAATTTACAAATCCAATATGTACAAAATATTTTATTTGCATAATAATCATGAAATAAATTTTAGGATTTTCAAAAAACCGAAAATCGATCCAATTCAAACCGAAAAAAATTCGATTGGATCGGATATGATTTGAAAAAAAAAATCCAAACCAAATGGATGATTATATGATCTAACTGCAAGGATTGGATCGAATGATTTTTACTTCTAAAACCGATCTAATCCAGACCACAAACACCCATATATATATATATATATATATATATATATATATATATATATATATATATATATATATAGGGGAAGGATATTGTGACAACCAAATTGTGTTACAAGCAAGTGACTACCAATCAATCTTATCGTTAGATCGATTATATTGATCCAACGGTTATATTTATTTTCATCTTTGTATGGTCATTATTTCCCAAATTTAATTCTTTATATTTATTTTCTTCTTTGTATGGTTATGATTTCTCATATTTAATGCTTTCACTTTAAATATGGGGAATCATAACCATATAAAGATGAAAATAAATATAACCGTTGGATCAACATAATCGATCTAACGGTGAGATTGATTGGTATTCACTTGGTAATAACACAACTTGGTTGTCACAATATCTTTCCTCATATATAAATATATATAGGGTTCATTTTTTTACAGTCAATGTAGATAACTTATCTACAGAGAGTCCAAAAGGACGTCGTTTTAAGGCAGAAATCAAAGTATTTTTGTAATTATAATTTATTTCAGGGTTATAATAGTATTTTTCATTATAACTTTTTATTTTTTCAACCCAAAACGACGTTGTTTTGGGATCAAATGTAGATAACTTATCTACATTCACTTAGAAACATTAAAGCCATATATATATATATATATATATATATATATATATATATATATATATATATATATATATATATATATGAAGCAGGATCCTTTTGACACTTCATCTGAGAGCCGTTAGATAAAAAAAGACCAACGATTTTGATTTACAAGCATGTGACACCATTGATTTTTTTTTATCTAACGGCTATCGGAATTTGACACCTCATCTGAGAGTCGTTAGATCAACAAAGATCAACGACTCTGATTTAAGCATGTGACTGCATTGATCTTTTTTATCTAACGACTCTCATATGAGGTATCAAACTTCAAATTTGACACTGGTGTCAAAGGATCCTACCTCATATATATATATAGGGGTAGGATAGTCTTACACCGGTGTAAGAGTTAGAAGTCTTACACTCAATCTTGATCATTGATCCACTTGTATCCAATGGCTCACATTGATAAAAAAATTGTGCCCTTAGATATAAGTGGAATTAACGAACAAGATTAAGAGTGTAACTTACACTGGTATAAAATGATCTTGACCTATATATATATATATATATATATATATATATATATATATATGGGTTTTATAAGAGTTATGTTGTAGGAAAAGTGATTGTATTATGTTATAGAGATTCATTTTGCGTGCTGGAGTTTTTTTTTGCTGCGGGCCCCACAAAATGTTGTGAGTGTAGGAAATTTCTTGTGGTAATGTTGAATGATAGATGATAAATCTTATATATATACACATACGAGAGTCGTTGATCTTTTTTTATCTATCGGCTATTAGATGAACTGTCAAATTTTAAATTTGACACTAGTGTCAAAGGATCCTACCTAAAAGAGATAAGTTATCTCATGTCATAGAGACAAACTTGTGGGCTCCTTCACCTAAAAAAAAGTGACACAATTATCGAAGGGTGTAGGAGAAAAAACTTATTTCATTTAGCATGGAGTACGATCATTTGACACTTGACACTATTATTAAATTAATTATTAAATTAAAAGTTTGATAACAAATCATAATCACCAATTTTTGTGAATCTAACTGTTATAATTTATTGAATTACACTTATTGACTAATTATAATCGTAGAAACGACAGAAATTAATTGTTAAGATTTTGCATCAAATAATCTTGTCCTATATATATGGATTTTGCATTTGTCTGGTTGCATGACAAATGTAAAATTTCCTACATATACATCGATATTTGTGCTGTATTTTCTTTCTTTTTTCTTTTAAAAAAATAGTGGATCTCATACTGATTGCCTTTATAGCGTGATAAGAAAATTGTCATATATATATATATATATATATATGAGGTAGGATCCTTTTATACCAGTGTCAAATTTAAAGTTTGACACCTCATCTGAGAGCCGTTAGATCAAAAAAGATCAACGACTCTGATTTGTAAGCATGTGATACCTTTGATCTTTTTTGATCTAACGGCTCTCAGATGATGTGTCAAACTTCAAATTTGACACCGGTTTCATATAAGTTTGACAAATTTGAAGTTTGACACCTCGTCTGAGAGCCGTTACATCAAGAAAGATCAAAGACTCTGATTTGTAAACATGTAATACCATTGATCTTTTTTGATCTAACGGCTCTCAGATAAGGTGTCAAACTTCAAATTTGACACCGGTGTAAGGGTGTGGGTGAAAAAGATTAGCAAATTAAACCCATTATATATATATATATATATATATATATATATATATATATATATATATATATATATATATAGGGGTAAACATTTCTACAGCCACTTTAGATAAGGTTATCTACAGCCATTATTTTTAACTATGTTTTCCCGGGAGAACATAGTTATAATATTAAAGTTATTTTTTCTCTCCTCAGTTGCTTTTCAGAACTTGTTTGTTGACGTGGAGAGAGAAAAAAAAACTTTAATATTATAACTATGTTCTCCCGGGAATATATTTAAAAATGGTGGCTGTAGAGAACCTTATCTAAAGTGGCTGTAGAAATGTTTATACATATATATATATATATATATATATATATATATATATATATATATATATATATATATATATATATATATATATGGCCAAGTTATATTTACAAATTTTTTGTTTACAAACTAAAACTAAACTATCTTCTCCCGAAAGAACACTAGTTTCACTATGTTCTCTCGAGATAAGAAAGTGTAATTTGTAAAAAAAAATTTAAACAGATCACACACACATATATATATATATATATATATATATATATATATATATATATATTGGGATAAGTGTGTATCATTTTAAAGGATATGAAGTTGTGTCATTTTAAGTGAGAGAAAGAGATAAATCATGAGAGAGAATGAGAAAAAAAGTTTTGAAGATGTGGGTCTCATCTCTTTGTGAGAATGAAAGGAGCTAAGGTGTGTCATTTAAAATAACATACATTTTTCCCATATATATTATTTGAATACCAGAAATTATGCGGTGTTTCTACTAGTTATACCCTTAATTAAATGATAATATTGTTCATTAAATAAGTCTTGTATAGATTCAATAAAGATTTTTTTCTTCTTCTTCTTTTCACTTATAAGGACTATAAGGAGAAACAAATGAGTCTTTATATTCGCATTTCTACGCAAGGGCTTGAAAGTCATTTTAAATGAAGAAGCTGAAACACTTGGTTCCGAAGTAACAGCACACCAGATCATTCCTCTAAACATCCGCTCGGATGTAGCGTACACAAGCTATCATTTTAACCGTAGGATTCAACCCCGTGCTTCCCAAATGGGAAAATATCTTGGTATTATTGTTGCACTAAATAGTGGGTGCAACAACTCCCATTTAAAATAAAATTATAAATTATATATTTCGAAAAAAAAAAGTAAGTTATAATTACAATTTTTTTTATAACCATATCTTATCACCATTGATTTCCGTCAATCAACGGTTATCATTTATTGTGAATTAATAATTAATTAATGAGTTTAATTTGCTAAAATGATAACCGTTGAAAATCAACGGTGATAAAATATGATTGTAAGAGGTTGTAAAAAAAAGTTATAAGTATAGCCTTTCCCTTCGAAAAATACATTATAAGTTTTCTTTCTTTCTACTCAGAAAACATGTCAATAAAAGTTTTTATATTTTTATTGGACGAAGATAGATACTATAGTACTATATTAGAAATTTAGCCAAAACGATTGATGACCAAATGGAATCTGGTGACATTTTTTATAGAAAAAAGCCAAGAGAAGGCTGATCAAATTATTATTTAATATTTATTACGATAATTTAGTATTCAAAATGTAATTAATGAAATAAATTAGATACTCAAGTAAATTTTTTTAATACATGATACTCAAGTAATACCTTTGGGCACTATTATTTTGAGCGTTGTTGGTTTTAAAATTTCATGTTACATTTAAATATATGCCCTGATAATCAATATTGCATAAGTATAGTTTAAGAATTAGTGTAACAAGCTATATAAAATATTTAGTATAATAAACAATTAAATATCAGCATCTTAGCATCGCATTATAAGACTTTATTTAATAACCACTAACACTGCAATAATTAGAGTATAATAAAATATTTTATAATATAAAAAGGTGTCAATTAGAAAAGCGTATGCATAGCATTTGTGAAGGTTTATATTAATGGGTTTGCCATTTTTCTTCGTTTATCACCCACTATTTTAGCATTGTGAAGAAAACTACCGGTGAAAATGTAAAAATGAAGGGAAGGAAAATTGTATTTTATGCTGGGTCGTCTTGGTAACTCTCTAGTCTCTATGTATCGCTTGTATGTGTTTCTACACTATTCTTGATTTTCTCTGACTACAAAGTGATATTTATTAGTGATAGATCCACGCGAATCGTAATTAATTTATGGGAAAAATATTTTTTATTTTATTGTAGAAATTTTCTTCTATCAAATTTATATAAAAGTGAGTACATCCTATTATTTATTTTTTTTCGAATAAATCCTATTATAAAGAGGAGAGAGAAAATATTAGTAGAATTCACTCATTTTCATATAAGTGTGATAAAAAAAAATATTATGCAACAAGAGTAGAAACACTAAACCGTAATTTATATGTACTAGTTTTGCCTTGGAAGCCATTTGACTATGCTTTTATAAACATCCTAAACGGGATGATTATTGTAGATATGGATCATATTTTGTTTGGATATATTTTAAGTTGTGCAAGTACCCAGGGAATTGTTGTGCAGAAACTACGGCTTTGTTTGATTTTTATTTTGGAAAATAGTTTTTTAGTTTTCAGAACAAAAAATTAGGTTCTGTTTGATTGTAATTTTTAAAAACTGTTTTTTAGTTTTCAGAACAAAAAACGAAAAAACTCGTTTGGTAAGACCTGTTTTGTAAAAAATGTTTTGAAAACTATAACTATTTTTTTGTTTTTAGAATCAAATTTAGAGAACATGTTTGAGTTATTTTTGTTTTCTATTTTGATTTTTAACTTTTAAAAAGAAAAATATATATAAAACAACTGTTTTCATAACTATTTTACAAAACAGTTTTAAGAACAAAAAAATCAGAACACAATCAAACAGACCCTAAAACTCGTTTAGTAAGATCTGTTTTGTAAAAACTGTTTTGAAAACTATAACTGTTTTTTTGTTTTTAAAATCAAATTTTGAAAACATGTATGAGTTGTTTTTATTTTCTGTTTTTATTTTTAACTTTCAAAAAGAAAAAAATATAGAAAATAATTATTTCCATAACTATTTTACAAAACAGTTTAAAAAAAAAAAAACAGAACACAATCAAACCAGACCCTATATTTTGCTGTCCTACAATATTTTCTCAAGTAAGACCGTGTTCTTATAAAATTTAGACTTTTTTAGTAGTGCGTGTGGGTGTTGGACTGTCTTGTGATATGAATTGAGTAACCTTGAACCTGTATAGAAAATAATTAGTAGGAGATGTCATATGTACTATCAGCCCTGCAGTTTAATATGTATGCATATATCAAAGGGCTCAGTGACATAATTACTGATTTATCAAATTAATAAAATTCCCATTCTGGAGTTAATGAACTTCAATCCAAAGGTACATTTTAGTTAATAAATTAAGGGTTGTTCTAATCCTAATCTGTTGAGATATGTAGTCCCACATTGGTTGTATGTGCAACTAATGTGGAGTTTATAAAGATCTTGGGCATTCCCACCCTTTGAGCTAGCTTTTGAAGTGATGTATCCCAAGGTTCTTTACATGGTATCAGAGTCTCGCCGTCCCTCACTTTCTCTTGTGGACTCTCTTAGCATAGGTAGGTTGAGCCTGTTACATCATCCACTCTTCAAGCCCAATGGACTCTCGTGTGAGGGGGCGTGTGGAGATATATAATCCCACATTGGTTATATGTGCAATTAATGTGGAGTTTATAAAGACCTTGGACACTCTCATCCTTTGAGCTAGCTTTTGGAATGGTGTATCCCAAGGTTCTTTACATAATCATTCGGTCATATTTATACCGTGTGTAGGAACTAGAAAGCAAAGTGGTGAATACAAACTAAATATATGGCTGTTTAAGATGTGACTCAAATTACATTATGTTTTCTATTTTTGCGGATTATTGTTACCTGTGTTATTGGTCTTGTAATTAAGAATGCGTGTTCATATTATTCAAGTGTAAGACACCGGATCGAATTAACAAGAGGTTTTACTATTAGTTGGTGGCCCATCCACTATCTATTACTTACTTTACGTACAATTGCTAAAATTACACACAAATACAGAGAATTCAAATATTGTAGGACTTTGCGTATGAATAATATATTTGACAATGTATGAATATGGAGCTAAAAACCAGCACATATAACAAAAGCTCAACCGAATTGTCGGTACCTTTCTGGTAAACCATACTGTTTCACGTAAACGGAGTCTATAAATACAAAGCAAACAAAGACAAGGACCCCACGTTGTGCTTAGTCAGAAATAGCTATCTATAGAGTAGCCATGTTTTTATTTATTGATCTAGAAAAAAGTTTTTCCTTTCACATTCATCTTCCTTTCACTTTACTTTCATGCTAATCTTTCAGTCCTCGTTCAAGTTTCAACAACGAATAATAACCTTGTTTGAGATACAGATAGAGACACAGAACATATTATTGTATGGCAAATATAGAAGTTGAAAAAATATATATATATATATAAAATAAAAACCCTTCAATGTAACTCCATTGATTTACCGTTCACAATCAAAAAATCCTCATAATAATATCTCCTCCTTTTGCTAAACTCTCTCTGTCTTCATAAACTCATACATATATATTATATGCATCATACACATACAGTGTCTATGTATACATAAAATAACTAAATATTTATAATTACGTGGCATAATTGAGCACATTATAATTTTAATTTTAATTTAATTGGATTTTTTTTAACTCCAAGAAGACCTATATTATGCCTATTAATTCTCTCAACAATATTTATTTTCTTAATAAAAATTATCTCATCGTAACTATTTTACCAGTCATGATGACATTGATGGTATACTGCATGTATATATATAAATCGTATTTTTATAAGAAGAAAATTTATTAAGCTTGAATATGCAATGCTTACAAACTCAAGTATGTATAACAATATACAAATACTCTTCCCATAAAAAAATTATTGGAAACAAAAGTAATAGAAAAAAATTGCACAAGAATTATTATCCCCCAACGAAAAACAAGCTTGTCAATATGGATAAAGTCCCATTGGTGCACGTGTCAACCTATCAGTTTTACATGCAGCTGGCCGGTGCCATTTGGATACTTCAACAAGAAAACCCAATTATCTACCGAAAATGAGACTTACCCCTAACTACTAATTTTTTTTTTATATTTACACTTTATTTTTAAATATTTTTCATTTCATCTTCTTACGAAATAAAGTAGTAAACAGTATTTTAAAATATTAATTTTTTTAATAAAAATATAAAATAATGTATAATATTTTTTCTTCTGTTTTTACCTGTTACCGTTAATACCAATTAAATGACGGGTTGCCGGTATTGCGTTGGACATCCGCACTTCAAGCATGCAGGTCATGGGCTGCCTTAACACCGTGTTTACCGGATCTACCGGTTGATTATTTCAGTTTTATCCTACAAATTTTTTATATAAGTTAGACTAATAATTATATAGAGTTTCAAAATTAATATTATCTTCCGCCCGCAAGCCTGTGACCCAGGATTTGCACAAATACGTAAAACTCAAATTTACTTAAGTTGTGAACCATTCTATTTTATTTTATTTTTGTTATTAAAGACAGTAGATGAAATTATATCACTACAGTCTTGAACCCATGTATAGAACAGAAGGGGTAGATGATCAGAATTATCAATGTGCAATTATAAATATTAAGAACAGACTTACTTGATATGTATGAAATAGACAGAATCAGAAGATTGATGAGTGCAGTATAAGAGGAATAAAATCTGAGCCCACAAAACGTGTCTCCTTAAGACAATTTGCCCCCTCACTGAGGCCAAAGGTTGATGGATACTTGTCTCTCAGGATAAAATGGATTTCGTCTGAAGAATGGTGGCACTACCAATCAACAGCCCAAACGAACACAATAATATGCCAGAGGAAGTCACACCGGAGGATGAACAACAGTATGCAAAATCGGAAGGAGAAAAATTCCGATAGAGTTTAAGTGCAGAAAAATCATATGAATTTCTGAAGGTGTCAGTGTCTATAAATAGACACTGACCGGTCACGATGAACAGTCGCCAGCGGCGAACGAGTGTGATCGGCGACCGTTCCGACGGGTAGAAATGTTTGGGTTCGAATTTTTTGAGGGAAGCAACGGATATATTTTTGGACAAAATATTAAAAAATAATTTTTATTACACACAACCGAGCCGAGCCGAGCCGAGCCGGCGCGCGGGTGGACCAAAGCCCATCTAACTCCTCCCCACACAAAACATGTAGGACCCAAGGGCCAATTTAAGAGAGGGAGGTGGGAGATTATATACTCTTCCACTTCCTACTAATTGTCCTGAGACTTGTTAAAAACTCACACACTTCTTCATCTTCCCTTTTCTTTTTTCTTTTTTATTAACCCACTTCTTATTCATAACCAATGGATCATTATACATTAATTTTTTCATTAATTCCAACAATTTTTTAAAACTTTGAAAATTGTTTAGCTGTTTTCCTTGTACGATAAGCACATCCTACACGAATATGCATTTTGCACTACCCAAAAGCAGGGGAAACAAAATTGAGTTTGACATAACTACGGATTCCTTTTTTTTTTCTCTAGTGTATCCGATCTACTACGAGACAAGGGATATATAGTCATATAGGTTTGTCTTATTCATTTTTTGATACTATGGTCCCATAGCAACATGACATTTCAAAGTGACTGCATCTGCATGCCTTTTTGTTTTTACTATTCCATCCTCCTGTCTATCTTTTAAAAGCGGCATGTGAAGGTATACATCTTGAAATTATCAAACGTCATTTGAATTTTTTTTATTATATTATTTTTTAATAATAATAAAATAAATATACTTTTTTTTCACAAATATATGCATAAAAAATATTGTTAAAAAAATGTGTCAAAATCATTTCTCTCTTCAGAGAGTATGCTAGGTCAGTTCCATTTGAAATTGTGCATATCTTCTGATTTTTTTTTCTCTCCCTATTTTTCGATCAAGTCACAAATTTTTTACAAGTCATCTTGAATAGTCCAATTTTTTCTACCAGTGACCGAAGCTTCAAAACATGACAAATTGACAATAAATGAAAGTTGTATGGATAACAAATATCAAATTAAAAAAATAAATAAATAATGGAGGTCGCCTACCATGTAGCGAACTTAATAAAAATCAATTATCACTTGTGTCAAAAGCGAACTCTGACACCACCAGCTTCCTGATACATCATCATGCATAGTTCGCCTGTGTCAGAAGCGACCTTGGGCACTCTCAGTTTGAAAAAATAGCTTTTGAGGTGGTGTATCCAGGTTTTTTGTGTGGGAACAGTGGCACAATGGTCACTGTTCCTATTTTTCGTATCAAGCCAAATTCAAGTCATCTTGAATCAGTCCAATTTTTTCACAGTGACCGAAGCTTCAAAACATGACAAATTGACAATAAATGAAAGTTGTATGCTTTGGCATGAAATGAAGAGTTTTGTTTATACTTTATACTCTTACATCATAAAGACTCAACACGAATTTAATTTTTACGTGAAGTATCGATCGGAATATTTCCAATACTTTGTATTACATATTACTTACGGAAAAGTTGAAAAGCATATACTCAAAAATTCGATCAAAAAGTTGTTGAAGTAAAACAAATAAAATTTATTTACCGTAAAACAAATTTAAAATATTCATGAATTTCTGAGTAAAAGAGGAAAACGAAAGTGATAAAGGGATGCATATCCGATTCCAACCTCTACTGATTCATGGTCCCTACTCTTACGCCAACCCAGCTTGAAATGTGCCTCTATCTATATAAACCACTTTTTCATTCCTTTCACCTCACTTCCTACAACACCATCTCCTCCTTTCTAAACAATCTCATATAGTCTTATTCTTTCTCTCTAGCTTTGTTCACCTTATTCTCTCCCTCTATAAAAAACACATACTTGAGTTCTTTCTCTTTAACATCACAAAGCATCACCATGCCAGAGGCTCCTAGAGACTCCACCATAGACTATGACCTCTCAGAGAAGAACAAGAAAGTTCTTGACTTCATAGAGTTTGTTACTGCTAACCCTGATGAAGTCCAGAAGAATAGCCTCGCTGAAATCCTTTCCCTCAATGCAAACGTTGAGTACTTGCAACGACATGGTCTCAATGGCCACACAGACCGTGAGACCTTCAAGAAACTTGTGCCTGTCATAACCTACGAGGATGTTCAACCTGACATTAACCGCATCGCCAATGGTGACACTTCACCAATCCTCACCTCAAAGCCCATCTCAGAGTTTCTTACTAGGTACCCTTAATTCTAATGTCAAAACTCCTTTCTTTCCTTTTTTTTATTTTTATTGTTTGGTTTTGGTCTAGGTGGAAAGATTATGTTTTTTGATTTTTTTTTTATGTTTGTTATTTTGAGTGTGAGCCTGAAGTAGCTCTACCAAAGTAGTCCTTTTGCAGGTCCATTGATTTCAGTCTAAAAATAATCATTTTGCAAAAATACAATACTAAGGCCAAGATTGTTCTTTTGTGACCGGAAAAAAAGTCTTTTTGTAAAAATGCAATACTAATACATTATATAATTAACCTCACCTATACTCTAGCAAGGAGATTTACCATATATTTATTATTTCATTTTATGTTAGATATATGGTTTGGCTCAATTAATGGGTTTGGATGTTTTTGGTTTTTGTAGCTCCGGGACTTCTGGGGGAGAGAGAAAGTTGATGCCCGCAATTGAAGAGGAGTTTGGGAGAAGGTATCTAATGTATAGTCTTTTGATGCCTATAATGAGCCAGTTTGTTCCTGACCTAGAAAAAGGCAAAGGAATGTACCTAATGTTTGTAAAGAGTGAGTCCAAAACACCTTGTGGGATTGTGGCTCGCCCAGTCCTCACAAGCTTTTACAAAAGCTCCTATTTTAGAGACAGACCCTATGACCCATACACAAACTATACAAGCCCAAATGAAACTGTGCTCTGTCCTGATTCCGACCAAAGCATGTATTCCCAATTGCTTTGTGGTCTTTGCCAAAACAAAGAGGTGCTCCGTGTGGGGGCTATATTTGCCTCTGGCTTCATTCGTGCCATTCACTTCCTTGAGCAACATTGGGCCCTATTTTGCAATGATATTAGAACAGGAACCATCAACCCCTTAGTCACTGACACCTCAGTTAGAGAAGCTATCATGAAGATACTCAAACCTGACCCAAAGCTTGCAGATTTTATCCAAGCTGAATGTAGCAAGAGTTCCTGGCAAGGTATAATAACGAGGTTGTGGCCAAACACAAAATATGTGGATGTTATTGTAACTGGGACAATGTCACAGTACATTCCTACTTTGGATTACTATAGCAATGGCCTCCCACTTGTGTGCACAATGTACGCTTCAAGTGAATGCTATTTTGGGGTCAACCTCAACCCCCTTTGCAAACCCAGCGAAGTTTCTTACACCCTCATCCCAACCATGTGTTACTATGAATTTTTACCAGTTAATAGAAGCAATGAGGTCACAGGTTCTCTCAATGAGAAAGAGCAGCAAGAATTGGTGGAGCTTGTTGATGTCAAGCTTGGCCAAGAATATGAGCTTGTAATTACAACTTATACCGGTGAGTTTCTTAATGATATAAAATGTTAATAATATGATTTTAATAAACACACCAATTTGGAGCTTCGAATCTTGGATTTATTAATGAATATGAGTACTGTGTGACAATTTCAGGACTTTATAGGTACAGAGTTGGTGATGTCTTGAGGGTGGCTGGATTCAAGAACAAGGCTCCTCAATTCAATTTTGTTTGCAGAAAAAATGTTGTCCTGAGTATAGATTCTGACAAAACGGACGAGGTTGAGCTTCTGAATGCTATGATGAATGCTAGGACACACTTGGTGCCATTTGATGCAGATGTGGCTGAGTACACTAGCTATGCAGACACAACAACAATTCCAGGGCACTATGTGTTGTACTGGGAGCTCACCCTCAATGGATCAACACCTATTCCTCCATGTGTGTATGAGGATTGTTGCTTAACCATTGAGGAATCATTAAACAGTGTGTACCGCCAAGGCCGTGTCTCAGACAAATCAATAGGGCCACTTGAGATCAAGATTGTGGAAAATGGTACATTTGACAAGCTCATGGACTATGCCATTAGCTTAGGGGCATCAATAAATCAATACAAGACACCAAGATGTGTGAAATTTGCCCCTGTTGTGGAGCTTTTGAACTCAAGGGTAACATCAAACTATTTCAGTCCTAAATGTCCAAAATGGGTTCCAGGTCATAAGCAGTGGATCAATCAGAATTGAAGAATCTAATGATGGACTATTATGTATCTGGTTCTTAGCTTTGGACATCTTAGTGAAAAGTTAATTACTCTATTTAGGTTAAATGTATGTTTAAAATTAAAAGCTTCTTTAGTACCCTTTTCTTTCCAATTTTTAGTTGTTTATTTGATCTCAGCCATTGTTAAATGCAACTCCCGTTTAAAAAATAAAATTAACTTTTGTGTTTCTTTTTTGTCCAATTGAATAGTCTTCTTTTTATTTTTCATCTTTTTACCTTCATAGCAACATCATCAATTCATCATAACATTTGGTTAGAAATGGCTTTCACAATTGTAGCTAGCAAATCATCCATGCCCAATTGCCCGGTGAAGAAGCATGAAGTTATTTCTTATTTTGGAAATGAGAAATCCATCACTTCTGAACTTTCTCTTTCTATAGTTTTTAGGAAAAAGCATGAGTACTCCCCCCTCTACATCTATTCAAGGCCATCTAATCAATCAATCGAAGTGAAATAATAAATTATTGAAAATATATAATATGCAAAATCAACATGTTTCACTTTGCTTTGCCTTATGAAAGAGACTATTCGGCAAACAAATTTTGCTATTTGATTAAGACTTGTCAAGTACCATTTTTGTCCATAATTCATCTTGGTGCGAGAGAGAAAAAAGGGATAAATAATAAAAAAAGATAAACATATTTTAATTAATAAATCAAGTTTATACTAATTTATTTTAAAAATTCACAAGATAAATAATAATTTTTTTTAAGAATATAAGTAATTTTAGAGAAAATTATATTACAATCAAACAATCACGCATAAAATTACAAAATAGAGAAGAGAGAAACTAAAAAAGAATGAAAATATAATTTTTTTCTTAATTCTTCTAACGTGTGCTAAATTCAACAATATTTTACTTTATTCTTTTTACCATACCCATTACAAACCATATGTTTATAAAGGAAATATAAATAGGCTTAAAATTTTTAAACAACATTACCTATTTATCAACTCAAACCGAAATTATAAAAAAATATCAACAATAATAAAACACACTACATTTAAAATTTATCCAAAATATTGATAAGCTCATGGTGAATCGTGATGGCTGAGAATGAGTCCAATTCACACTCTCTCTCTCTTGATGTCTCTTTAACAAATAGTTGTTCTGTCAGATTGTGTCGCTAAATCAAGGAACTAAAACCATGTGTGTGTATTAAATGAAACTTATGAAAGGGAAGGACATCTGTTCAAGGTTAAAGACTTAAAAGGTTTAAGGTTTGGGACACGGTACCATTTTGTCTGGATAAAAAAAATTATGAGACTCTTACATTAATAGTAAATTTTGTCAAAATGTCACGCGATATAATTCGTTACACAGTGTAGTGAATTATGCATGCAAGTAATTCGTTAAATAGTGTAACGAAATATGTCACGTCAGAACCAAAACTGCCACATATTAAATTTTGAGAAATTCGCTGCGCTATGTAGCGAATTTCTCAAAATTTGTCATGTGTCATTTTTGATTCTGTGCGTCCTGACGTGGCATATTTCGCTATACTGTGTAGCGAATTACTTACGTAAATAATCGCTACACTGTGTAGTGAATTATGCCGCATGTCATTTTGGAAAAATTTACTATTAACGTAGCAGTCTGATAATTTTTTTGTCCAAACGTGTTACTTTAATCACGGTCCCAAGATTTGGTTCTCTAGCAATTCCAAATGCAAACAAAAGGGAATTGTGTGCTTGCTTCGAAATTCTAAGTTGGTAAATGCTGGCAAATGAAGCACACAAGGCCAATTCTATGATAATCTCTACTGTATAATGTCTCACTCTGTGCCCACCAGGACCAGCCCCATCATCTCTGTTCTCGCCAGAAAATCACAGCAGTAGTCAAAAGAAGAGGGTAGAAGTTACTGTACTGTAGTGGCTAAGAGTAGATAAGTTAGAAATCAGAGTGTGATTCCCTGTTTGCCACAATCTGTGAAAACAAACAAGAACCAACAGGTTGTTGTTTCCCTGTTTGTCATCATCTGTGAAAACAAACAATAACATTTTTTTGTTATTCAAGACATAATCATGTAGCCCTCTAGACAAATTCAGAAAAAAGAGACAAAATTTTTCAGAGGCAAATGTTTCTGCTGAGACGGATAAAGCATTATATGCTGTTCAAAATGCTTGAGAAACCTTTTTTAATTCTGTCACTTGACCTTTAACTCAATTTGTTTTAAAATATTAATTATTTAAAAAATTGTTTAAAAATAAAAATATATATATTAATATTTGTAATTCTTGTATATAAGATAATAGAATCATATATTCATGTAAGATTAGACAACATAATGAAAGTGAAATAAAAAAAGATAAAGTAAAAATAGAACGTATGAAAGAAAATGTTTTTTAGCATTACCAAAAAATCCTGAGCAGTGGCAAATTGAAAGAAGATAAGGTTCGTACATGCACATTCATGTTTTTGTCTTCTCCATATCCTTTTAAATTTCCCTATCTACTGTTCTGTATTACATTCTAAAAAATTCTAAGGTGTGCAGATATACTTTGGGCGGAAAAATTCTTGTTCTCTCAATTCACGAAAGGGATTAGTGCTATCCTATATGAGGAGGCGAAACCCTTGAGTATATCCAAAAAAAATAATATCTCCTAGTCATACTTTTTTTCCACTTTTTTAAGTCAGATTTTGGCTTCTATCGAGATATATAATCTCACATTGGTTATGTGTGCAACTAATGTGGAGTTTATAAGGCTTTGGGCACTCCCACCCTTTGAGTTAGCTTTTGGGGTGGTGTATCTCAATGTTCTTTACATGGTATCAAAATCTCACCGTCCCCCACTTTAAAGTCAAATTAAAATAGGTAAACCAAAAATTGAACCTATGCAATATCCACGCTTCAAGCCTCGTGTGAGGGGACGTGTTGAGATATATAGTCTCACATTGATTGTGTGTGCAACTAATGTGGCCTTTATAAGGTCTTGGGCACTCTCATCCTTTGAGCTAGCTTTTGGGGTGGTGTATCTCAAGGTTCTTTACAGCTTCCATAGGGAATTTTTTTTTATTTTTTATTTTTACGAAACTCCATGCACTATTATTAAACAGGTGACAGCGTAAGAGAATTTGATCGTAAATATGTAACTATTATCAGAATATGAGTTAATGATTTAACATTTAAGAAGTTAAATAAAAAAATTTGACTTGGTATAAGACAGAGTTGATCCTAGTGGAGCCTATACTGGACACAGCCAAATTAAGGTAGTGGATGAGAGCACGATATGTATAGGAACGCACATTGAAGGCCATTATCAACTTTCCAGAGTTAGCCTCCTATATATAAAGAAATAATTTATTTTTCCCCCTTATGATATGTAAAGGAACACACTAAATGTTAGCCATTTTTTTTAATCATTTACTTTTGCAATTATGTAAATGATAATAACTAATGAGTTAATTGTAATGTAGCACAGCCTCCTATATATAAAGAAATAATTTACACGTTTTAATATTAAATAATATTTTTAATTTATATAATTTATATTTCATTTAATATTTAATAATTTAACAAAAAAATGAAACTTTTTCCCCCTTATGATTTGGGATAGTGAGTTAATGTAGGAATTTAAAGAGTGATGAGAAACAAAAGGAAATCAAGCTAAATGTTAGCACTATAATTTTTTTAATATCATTTACTTTTGCAATTATGTAAATGATAATAACTAATGATGAAGTTAAGAAAATTGTAACGTAAATGGTTTTTGAAATAATATAGATCAACATTGAACTCAAATTTTTCAAGAGAGTAAATAAAAGGTGTGGCTGAGTGCTAAGCATGTCGAGCTCCAATGGAACAAGTTTTACATATAATGTTAAGAATTAATATCTTAGTAGTAAATGCTTTGCGTGGAAGAACAATTTCAGAATCACAAAAGAGCATCATAATTTCAATAGAATAGTGTTCATGAGGGGAATAGAAGGTACAAGTCATGTAAGAAATTAATAGGCATGTCTGTGGGACCTTGTTGTGATGGATTAGTGGTCACTGTTCCTAAGGAGCATAGAATTCGGAAATAAGTATAAATCTTTTGGTATTACTGTTGTACCAAAAATTTAGTATGTCCCACCAATGAAAATATTACATGTCAGTTAATTTTATTTTATTTTTCTGTTAAATTTTCATCTCTGATATATACTGTTCTCATTGATAAAATGTATTGAATCTTAATAAAGTAGTAATACCAAAGATTTATTCTAGAAATAAAAGAGAAGGAACCTGATGATTGGGCTTCGACGCTCCGATTGCAGAGGACCCTCTCTGGATTGTTGCCGCGTGGAAGGAATCTGCGTTGACCATAAGTACGGGAATGACTATTGAATGCTGACTAACCATGTCTCTTTCTATCTCTTTATTTATCTAGACAAAAGAGAGAGGGAGTGGGACCCTTACCAAGACACACCAATCACGACATAGAAATTCACGTGGGAGTGTCGAGATCGGAGAAAAACTTTGCTGCCAACAAAGCGTTTATATTTTTAAATGATATAATTTATATAATTTTATTTTTATAAAGAGATAAGATTCACATTTTTATTTTTTTATCAATTTTTTTTTCTTTATCTATCTTTTTTCAATATTAAAATAACATAATTTCACATCTTTAAAATAAAACACACTTTTTCCTTTATTAAAAAAATAAATTTTTTTAGGATTTAAAAAAAATAAAAACAAATATGGATAAAAAAGAAAAAAAAACTTTTTTAATAAAAGAAAGTATCGAGTAAGCTTCTCTCCATGCAACAAAGTTTTTCTCACTGAGATTGCTTCCATTGAGTGATTTCTCGATAATTTTTTTCATATTTTTATTTTAATTTTAGGTAAAATATTTTTTAAAAAGAATATTCGAAGTGAGGCAGGATTATACTGCTACCTATTTAATATTTCAATTCTTTATTATCTTTTTATCATCGTTAAATTGTATTTATATCAACGGTTGAAAGAGTGAGAAACAAGAGATATAATTAATTGAGAAAAATAAGGGAGAGACAAAAAAAAAATTATATTTGAAACATTGATTTAAATTTAATCAAACAATAATTAAAATATAGTAAGGATAGGAAGATTAAATAATTTGATAATATAACCGTCCCTTACAGAGTGACCTGAAGTTTTAATTTTTTTTTTAAACTTGTACCTTCAAGATTAATTGTATTTTAATTAGTTCTTAAACTCTAATTATTATTCAAAAAAATTTCTATTAATGTAGAGTTAATTTATTAACAATGAACTAATCCTAACTGCTAAACCTTATTAAATTTATACGACTGATTCCTATTTTTTTTTTTAAATTAAAAAATACAAAATTTGAGACATTATCTTCTTCTCCTAATTCCTAAACAAACAAAAACGAGAAATATCTCAGGTTTTGCGTAATTTCAAGGTTTGTGTTTTTTTTTTATTGTAGGAAATTAATAAAATAAGGTAATGTAATTTTTAACAAAATATCATCAATGATTTATATTTAAAAGATAAAAAGATTGAAATTAGTTTACTGTTAATGAGTAAACCCCAATTTAACATAATGACCTATTGAGATAATAATTAAAGTTTAGTAACTAATTAGGATAAAAATTAATATTTTGTATTTACAAAATAATAGTGTAACACTCTATTACACACTGATTTGTTAACATTCTATAGTATTAGCGCAGCGTAATAAAAAATTAAATTACTTATTAAATCATATCTTAAATGAAAAATGTTTAAAATTTAATTATACATTATACAGAGTCAAACTCACTATTGATTTGGAATAGACTAGATTACCCCATCATCTAAATTGAAAAAAAAAAATACTTATATTCTATCAGTCACTCCACAGGTACACAAAACCACTCTGAATTCTGTACGGTCCTCAAAGTCTTTACTCTTGATACTTCATCCTACCCCAAAGCTATATATAATGACATACTTTCTATAAAGGTTAGTATAAAAATAAACACACATGAGAAAAATCCAAGTAATATTAGAATTTTCAAACTATAACCATTACAACTTCTTTAGCGGAAAATATCATTATCGTAAATCATGTTTATAATATGAAAATAATAACTAGAATCACAGAAAATGATGTTACTTTTAACTGAAACTACTATAGCCCAGACTTGTGGGTTTCTACATTCAAACATACCCAGACCTTTGTAGGTTTCTGCATACATAAAAAAAAATGTGTAGTATTTAACTGAGAAGACTAAGCTCAAATCTTTGTGAGCACCCAAACCTTTATGGGTGTTGTATATGAAAGGTTTTGTTGGCGAAACTCAAGCCAGATAACGTGTCCCTTACCCTATAACCTATGATCCCAAACCTTTGTAGGTTAGTTTACATCAGAATCATTCAGTCAAAGATTACATATTCCATTAATATCCATTTGGTATCAGAGGAATTTTTTAGTTTTGTAGTCTAACTTAATATGTAACACCCTCAAATTTCTAACAATTGTAAAATATTCTTATAATAGCATAATTTGCCAAAATTCACATTTAATTATTTATTAGGATATCATAAATATAGAGGAAGCTAATCTAAAATCAATTGGGAAAAATGTTGCCGCCCCAACTGTACTAGGAACAAGTGCAGGGCTAACTTTATCATACTCTTATACCAAAATATATTCAATGTAAAAATATTTAAAACTTTAAAATATAAATGCAAGGTGAAAGATTAACTTAAATATACGTTATACAATTATTAAATCCTAAGCATATTCACGCCTAGCATGAAATGTCCAAGATGTTATCCTCACTACCCGCTGCTAGCCCCAATCTTCGAAACCTACTTCACCGAGGGTCTCTGCTCCACCGCATTATTATCGCAGCACACAAACACAAATACAAATAGTGAGCACAAAGCTGGTAATCTCAATCCAAAACATCGTAACTCAATCAAGAGTCATACTCAACTCAAGCATCAATCATGATATTTCATTAATTACAATGCTAACTCAATCAATTAGCATAATTAGCTCAAACATCGATCACAATATTTTATTAACGTTTATCACAACCCAATCAATTAGCAGAATTGGCTCAAGCATCAACCATGATATTTTATTAATGATAATCATAATTCAAGTACTCATTGAAATCAACTCAAGCAATAATTCAAAATATCATTTAATCTCAGCCTTTATTCCTTCCATAAGTATGAGCCGGCAAGAGTGATAGTCTGATAGATATGAATGCTTAGCCTTTATTCCTTCCAAAAATATGCATGCACATTTCTAAAGTGTCATGGTCTAGTTATCCGGTAATATTCAGAATCCAAATTCTACTATTAATGAAGGATAGTTAAGTGTACGATGAGGATACCTCGCAGCTGACATCGTATAAAGAAAAGAAAGGAGCCAAAAAGAGGAAGAAGAACACGACAACAAATCATTCTCTTGCTCACATATGATTTGGTTTAAATTGAAAATTGGAATAGCCCCTCTTAATCAGGTTCTTCTGTTCTCCCTTGTTCTCCTCAAAGAAAGTAAAATTGACTTAAAGTTTAAAAATTATGTTGTTGGAGGTAGAAATTATCACTTATATAAAAATATATGGATCCCGATCTTTCTCTTTCTTTTTCTCATATGGTTTCATACACTTTTATATATAAGAAGGTGATAATTTTATCTCCAATAATATAAGAAACTCAATTGTTATACGAGAAAGATGAGTAATTCCACAAGTTAAATACGAGAAAACAATACTAAATTATAAATGATAGTTTCCTTAGGGGGTGTTTGGTAGGTGTGCTTTTTTAAAAATCCTGGAAAAGTCTTTGTGGGATTGTAATATATCTATGTTTGGTAGAAGAAAAACAATTTTTTTCCCAAGAATCCTATTTACCCAGAAATTCGTTTGTAGTGCAAATTGTTAGCCCAAATACCATATACAAATACCACAAAAAGGGAAGTATTCCTAGAATCTGGTTTGTATGGAAAATTAAACAAAAAATTTGGGACTTTTTTACCCTTTCTTCTTACCGGCAAGAGGAAGCTAATTTCATGAGTTTTCTTTGCTTTGTTTATCCACCCTTCAGATTTATTATAAAATCGTTGTTGCTTGTGCGTTCATTCTGCCATTTTGATTGTTATAATATTGGATTCATGTGCATTTTCCGTTTGAAAAAAAAAAAGATTTTAGAACCCGTTACACAGTGATGAACGCGTCTGAGACAGTGAGGGAGCTAATATATTGTGAAACATAAAAACGATATGAAACACAAAAATGATATATTATGAAATCGGAGACAGTGAGGGACCTGATAAAGTTAATGATGAGCTTAGCTTTCTGAGCATGAATATTAAAAATGTCCCCTCAAGGTTATTTTTGTAAATTCTAACGAGATACCCAGTAATATTTTACTCTTAACCAAACATAGCATTTAGAAAATCAACCCAATATTCCCATCAATATTTTGACCAACCAAACAACTTTTTGGTAACATTCCCGATAAACCTATTTTTCTAATATATTCCCAGAAATCAAGATTCCCGGATAAAAAATTATTTCTCCTATACCAAACGCCCCCTAAGAGAAAATAAACCTTTGATTTGATTTTGTTTTTGTTTTACTTCCTACTTAGTCTAGAGGAAAATGTTTCTCATCCAACATGAAATAAAAGGTATCTTCTACAATCCTAGAACGATGAGGTTTTGTTTTTTTAAAACATTGTTTTGTAATTGTGGTCCTATAACCTTATCTCGTGTTGTAGAAAACATGAATCCCAAATAATAATCAATAAAATATGTTATCAATGCATATTTATTTCTTCTTACTTAATGCACATTAATTCTAATCTTTAACAAATAAGGTGAAGCATCATCTGAGTCATCATTTTCTTTTCTGTGACTTTCAACTCATTCACATAAAGAATCTCAAAAATAATAGAAAACGCCGTGAAACAAGACATGCATTGATAACTAATAAAGAAAAGCAAAAGGCTTCATATCGATTAACTGTGAACCTTACTTTATTCTGCTGAGCATATGTAGCCAACAATGATAAAGATGGTCGGCAAGTATAATTATCTCGATGATTTAAACTAAACGATGGCTGATAGGACATGAAACGAAAGTCACACAGATGATTGATAGAATTAAAACTTGATGGTAACTCTTGTTTAGCTATATCCGTGTGAGAGAGAAAGACGTGGGGTATTAAAACAACGATATATATTCTCAATTAAATTTTAGACAGATATTTTATAATATTCACTCCAAGTGATGAGCGGGTACTGGTCATATATCGAACGCCATAAGGTACTATTTGAAATTAGGAATGTATGATAATTGATAATCCATGGTACCTAACGTAATACTATAATTATTTAATGAAGCACAATAACAAACCCCCAAGTTTCGAGTTAATTCTTACAACTCTTTACATTACATCCTTGTGACCGTACATCTCTAAAGCAATATATTCAATTCAAAAGGCCTCGCCATCTTTAAAGTTAAATTAATGAAATCTAAATTATTTTTGTATGATTAAATTAAATAAATCCCGCCGGCCGATGTGAGAGACTTTGTTGGTGGGTGATATGTAATCCCTCACATAAATCCTTAAAAAGATTGGGGTTCTTTCCTGACCCTGGTAGGAAACCGGTGTCTAACCCCACTTAAACTTTTGTTATCTAGAAAAAAAATTAAATAAGCCTAATAACGTTAAGTACTCTCTAATAATAAAGTAATATCTTATATACTTTAAATACCACCAAGCAATAATAAAAATAATTGTAACATTAAAACATAAATAAAGTGCACATTATTGTAGACCTTATACTTGGTGGAAGGGGTTTGATCTGCCCCAGATACACTCTACCACTTTCCTTCTCCCCTCGTCCATTTCTATCGTTAGAACCCTCTTGTAGGACATTCCTAGTCTCTCATTGGGGTGGGCCATTTAACTTAACTTAAGGAGTCAATATATACAAATATATATATATATATATATATATATATATATATAAAAGTAAAATAAGAAATAATAATAATAAGATATTACATAATTAAAGACGTGTTTGGATAAACTTTTTAAAATATTTTCATGATATAATTTTTTTGAGGGTAGAAATTACTCTTTCTAAAAAACATTAAATGTTTGTAATTTTTTTTTTCTAGATTTTAGGGTTTTTTTAATAACTAATGGGGGCAGGTTATATTTACAAATTTTTTGTTTACAAACTCTTACAAACTACACTAAAAATATTTGTAAACGGATCCTTCCCCTAACTAATGTATTTATCTTGACATATTTTTTTTTTTAAAAAGCATTCTTTAATTAAAAAAAAAAAGAGACTCTAAATTAATAAAAGGGAACCAGTAAGAATTTAATGTAATGATAATGGAACCTCAATTAAAAAAGAGGGGAAAAAAAGAGAAGAAAGGGATAAAGCTCATACCTCAAAGGGAATAGTTTGGTGAGAAAAAACAAGAAAAGAAAAGGAAAGTAGTAGTGAATGCATGAGAAATACTGCGTTACAGCAAATAGAGGCTTTTGCAGTCACCATTGGCAAAAAATTCCCATGCAATGCAAAGGAAGGCACATTTTCAAGGGTCACCTCACACCTACGAAGCACCCATACGCGTTTTTGATACGTTATTCGATGATACAGGATGTCGATTACCAAACAATATGTTTCCGATACGCGTATCTGATACGTTAGAATTTTTTTTTAAAGAATATCGATGCTTCTTAGCCTCACACGTCTGGCACTCAGGGATTTTCATTACCTTCAATCAACAAATTCATTGCCTTGCAAGTTTGTAACCCTTTATTTCTACATGTTATTTCAATTGTTGGAGAATACAAGGATGTTGTACTTGAAAACATGAGTAGAGTAGGACACCCACCCCTGATCCTGATCCATTTTTGTAATGTGCTAGGTTTGTGGAGTCAGGATTTTTTTTTTTTAAGTTAGAAGATATTCATAAGCTAAAGTTAAAAAAAAAACTTTTGCGAAAAAAGTTAAAAGTTGTTTGATAATTACATAATTTTTTATCTTAAAAGTTATTTAAAAGCACATATTTCAATAAAACTATTTCTCTCTATCTTTATAACTCTTCATTTTAAAAAAAAGAACACACAATTCAAGAAAAGCAGCTAATTAAGAGCTTAAAAAAAAGCTCCTTGTAGAAGCTTTTATCTTTTAGCTTTTTTCTTCATTATAAAAAAGAGTTTTTTTATTATAAGAGATTTTCTCTAAATCTGTTTGGCTTAACTTATGCTTATAAGAAGCTTATAGCTTAAAAAAGAGAGGATCCAAACATGCACTAAATTATAGGTCCATTTGGATGGGTTTTTTTCTTACAAAAGTTGCTTTTTTTAAGAAAACAAAAGTACTTCTCAC
>JAVKPL010014896.1:0-92984 GCA_032173675.1 Gastrolobium villosum | reverse complement strand
ACCCCTTCACATCCACAAAAAAGTTCTGCAATCTTGGCGCTCCCCAAGCGTCAGACTCCCAAAAGGAAAGGAATACCGATTGGCGGGCACCTCATAATGAGCCCTTGTCCAATACAAAGGAAACCGACTTTGTTTGGTCGTCGGATCAACAAAAAAGGGCAGCTCCCCAACCGCCAACGTCGGCTCAACCCAGAAGAAAGTATGTTTCCAATTCTTATACGAATTGGCGTATTGAGCGAAAATTACTCCCAAAGACGTTCCCGCCTTTAGAGAAACCCACCCAAGCTTCTTCTTTGGAGATACTTGGAATAAATAAAAACAGCCGCACGGAGTACTCCCATTTGAAGTAACGGCATATGCTCTCAAAAACCCTAACAAACGCCCAAGCGTTCGGGTGTAACTGAGAAGGAGCGACTTGCAAATGGGATAATACTCCCATCTCAAAGTCGGTAAGTGGAAAACGGACTTTCTGGTCGGTGAAATGGGTTTTATAAACCATGAACCGCCATACTGACTTCCTGGCGTCGCTAGGGGCATCGCAAACCCGGCGGTCACTCGACACCGAGTACGGCTGCCATTTGTCTTCGCTCGCAGCATCCTCGGTAATCATAAACGCCGCATCAGTACTGTAATGGCGAGCCAGTACATCCTTGTCAGCATAACATGAAGAGGACGCCATTATATCTGGGTCCACCCATTCCCGCGCCTCTAGGCGATTGTCCGATTGAAGGATCTCCATCAGTCAATTAAATCCTACCTGGAGTAATAAACGGGTGGTCAATCGGCAGATGGACCCCAAATCAAGAGGACGGCTAAAAAAAGAGAAAAAACGCTCTCGCCCCTCTACCCTACCCCCACAAACACATTAATTACGACAAGTTACTTACCGTCAGAATTGTCAGAGGAACTCGAAGCATAAAAATCTGAGAAGCTTAATGAAGAAGGCCACCAAGCAGGTGGTATCTTATAAAGCTCCAAGTCTTCGTATATGGCGTCCCACACACCATACCTGACAAGACGCCCGTCTTCCGGATGTAACCTACCCACTCGGTTATCCGTTGACTCATCATATTTACGGCGATGGAAAGACGTGGAAATTGGTGGTATAAACCCTTTTGAGGTACTCAGAGCAGGCGTGGAGTTAGAAGGTGGATTTGAAGGCTTGTAATAGGTTTCAATGGGGCGATGTTGTGGAAGCTGATTTATAGAAGACAAAGGGCGAATAAGTCGCCCTGAGCCAAATGAAGAGCGCCGAGAAGTTCGGCGACGAGGACGACTATCCCTCCCACTCGAAGAAACGGAAAAACCTGAACGACGACGACTACAAGACCGAGCCCGAACTCCTTCTTGGGAACTCCCTGGTTTCCGTCGCCCAGATCTCCTAGGACGACGCCCATCAGGCCCAAATGACTCTCCCAGATAAGGTACTACTGGTCCTAGAGCCCGTTCCGGAAAGAGATTCAGAATCTCTTCCTCAGAAAACCCCAACAGTTCAGGAATTCTCCCGTGGGGTAGGGACTCTACCCCTGGGACCAAAGAGCGAGAGGAAGGAAAGACATCACTAACCCCCACTGGACAACCTTCGACTGATTCGAAGGCTTCCTCAAACTCTTCCTTAACTTCAACCTCTGGTAAAACCAACCCAGGAATACTCATACCTAGAACCCTACGGCACCCAAAACACACAAGAAAGAAGAAGAGATGCACAAATTTAAAAGAAAGGGTAGGATACTATACCTGAAGATTACGCACAAAGGAAATTGCAGAAAGGTTGATCGGAAGACACAATAGCGAAAGTTCAAGTTTTAGAGAGGGAAATGTTCAATAGAGGACGCGGCCCTCTTTTTAAAGAAAACGGTCCGCGACCTTTCAGTTCGCTGACGTTTGGTATCCGACCGTTAGATGATGAGTCATTAAGAATCGGCGGTCAGGATAAGCTGTTCCGGCCCAAACCACAGGATGGGAGAAACGTGTCAGGACGAGGAGACGCGATAAGGGCCCAGGTGGTAATTTCGCCACCTGATATCAATCACATCACTTCAATGCGCAGCGTCTACGCAAAGTAGCCTGCGAAAGTTACAGAGTCGTCATAATTACCTTCACGAGAATCGAAGAGACACGACAGAACGGTAAACCTAAGATACCCCTAGTAAAGGAACCAAAAACGGTTCATGCAAACGCCCGAATGATGTCTCGGCAAGTTCTTGCATTTAAACGTGTCCTACACAGAGCACGCCCCACTGCGACTTTAGAAAAAATCTTATCAGCTAAACGCCATCGCCTTCCACACTTTGCTCCTCAGGGGCCAATCGCCCGTGCAGGCTTTTTAACGCCCAATCGACCCAATCGCCCGTGAAGGCTTGGTAACGCCCAAATTACTCTAACTTGGCACCATCCTACGCATGCTACCAAGCTGGGGGGCTCCTGTTCTGGATGGCCCAACCACCAGCTAAAGGCCTAAGCGCCACAGCAAGGCCCAGTCGCCATGATTGGCCTTGTAAGCCATAGCAGGCCGGCCATCTACTGGCCCAACATCGCAGGTCCATACCCCTGCTGAGCTCCACCTCAGCCCTAAGGGCTGATGTAGACGTGCACGCCCACCAAGGGTGCAGCACACCCAAGAAATACATCAAAATGTCTTACCTTGGGATATCAACCCTTAAAGGCAATCGCCACAGGTATCACAAAGGGAAACTCTCCCATTGCCCAACGCTGACCTAGCTAGTAGAAGGGGGCGCGGCGCCGCAACGTCGGCGCCTAAACCGCCCAACACTATTATCAGGGGAACACACCCCAAGGAGAGTTGACCTTCCTCCTAACCAAGCCATATCATGGCAATATAAATAACCCCCAGAGGGCCATAGACAAGCATGTTATGTATCGATATTTGCCTATTACTTGAATTCTCTTATAATACTTCAGTTGATTATCTGCTTATACTTGGGATCATATCACGTGGCCTGGTCTATACCAAAGCCATAGATATCGCCCATACAGTGATCATACACCCTATAAGGGAACATAGTGGGCTTATAGATTCCTTCGGTACATAACCTATCTTCATCCCACAACTAATGTATTTTTAGGGGAAGGGAGAAGGTTTGGGATTTAGGGTTTTTCAAACCCCTCAATGAACTTTGGGCTTAGCATTATGGAGGAAGTCCAACATGGGTTGAGTTAAGAGTTCGGGTGAACGAGTGGAGCTGAAGGACTGTGAAGGAGGTCTTGGAACGGAATTGGGTTAAAGTCGAAGCATTTTCAAGTTTGAGATTTTGAGAAAAAGACAAGAAATTGTTTTTTTCGTGCAAATCTTATAATTTTGTTAGAGTGCAAAACCAATAATTCATACAAACACGGAGTGAGTGACTTGGTTAAGACAGCTTAGTTCTATAATTTTATATAGCTTGAAACAAACATCCTTTCGGGTTGTCAAGAGTTCACGATAATTATAATACAAGCAATGACTCTTGGCAGCATACAAAAAATCAAATCAAATTAACAAAATCAATGAAAGGAAATTAAATTGGTGCTTTGATTCTTTGTTTTATTTATTATCATGTGATTTTATTCGTTTTTCATGTTGTCCAAATAATATTATAGTGAGTGAAAATCAATGAGACTTTTTATGAGTTCAGTGCAACTCATTCTTAAAAAACAGATCAAGACAGATATGTGAGGACAACACCTGCAATGTGACAACAATAAAGGGCTGTTGAGGCCAATCCTACATATCACCAACAAAAGAACATAATAAAATAAATCTGAACAAACGTGTTTCTTACAAATCTGAACACATTTGTACCAGGTACGTGTCTAAACACGTCTGTATCAGGTGCGCGTTTCTGACTGTGACGCGACTATGCCACGGAATGTGTGCCTGAATATGACGCATCTTGTCAGAAACGCGCACCTGGTACAGACGTGTTCAGACACGTACCTGGTACAGACATGTTCAGATTTGTCAGAAACGCGCATGTGTCAGGTGCGCGACTAAACGCGTAACCACCTGAAACGCGTCTTCCTGCATTAGTCCGGTAAAATGTTTGGTCAACGAACTAAACAGATGAATTTTTTTGAAATTTGCAATTTTTTGGTCAAAAACCCATTTTTAACCCACCCACATTAATTATTATCACCGCGTCGTGGGCCCTCCGGTCGCCACCTTGTCATCCGCCATAGTTAATGTCCTTACTTTCAAGTGCAGTTTCTAGTATGAATTTAGTAAGCAATTGATCCCAAAAGATGTAGGACAAATGTATAAGAAAAAAAATAAGTATCAGTTATCAAACATTTCATTTGGATCCAAAATCATGAGGATTATAGTTGAATCATGAACTGATACAATATCAGAATCATGAACTGATACAATATCCTATTTGACTGAAAAACTGTCAAACTATGCTGAGCAGCATCCGGTATTTTTAACCGCTGAGACATCATCTCTATTGCCAACATTGATGGTCTGCCCCTGTGGCAATGCTGCAGGGTCATCCCCCTTCTCAAGAGTCTTCCTACTCACAACATTGTATATCTGAGTAAGCACTTCTGTGAAAGCATTGTCCACATTCAAGGACTCCAGTGCAGAGGTTTCCATGAAATATGTGTTTTCTCTCTCAGCAAATGCAGTGGCTTCTTCCGTGGACACGCCACGCAAATGCCGAAGATCTGCCTTGTTTCCCACAAGCATGATTACAATGTTGGTGTCTGTGTGATCCCTAAGCTCCCTCAACCATCTCTCCACATTTTCAAAAGTCACGTGTCTGGTAACATCATACACAAGTAAAGCACCAACAGCTCCACGATAGTAAGCACTTGTAATTGCACGGTATCTATGTTAAAAAAATGAGATTGATAAATATAGGATTAAGGAATGAAATATAAATAATTTATCTAGTTTTGATTAGTAAGTATTATCATGTTGTAGATGAAAAGAACATTGCAAGTTTTGTAAGTCTAGACTATAGTAAGAATAGCAAGGATGCAAATATGATCATTGTAAAAGGTTTTTTTTCTTTAAATTCAATTTTATTTTATTTTTCATATTGTTTGGCTCAGCGGTAAGCTTGCTTGCCGTGGTGTGTTAGGTCGTGGTTTCGAATCAGTCTCTCTGCAAAAAGCAGGGGAAAGATTGCCTAGAGTATTCCCTTCCCCAGACACTCACGAAGTGGGTATTTGAACTGGGTCGGCCCTTTTTTCATATTTTATTATATACCGTGTGTCATACAGCCTGGGGCTGCTCCCATCCATCCCACTCAAAGAATTGAGTTGCACCATGTTCTTGCAACATGTCTTTACCATTCTCGTTGGCAGATGAAAATAAACCCAAGCATCCCACTAAATCACACTTCATAATAGTAACAATTTAACCTACGCTTCACACTAGAGTTACCAATCCACTTCATTACGTATTTGATCAAATTGGAACAATCATACTTTAGGGTTATAACTGGTCCCTGACTCAGGGCTCTACCTCACTTCATTTTAAATAAATGCCTGAAGTTGGGACAAAATAAAACAAGCAAAACTTGAGAAGTCATGTCTTCTGCCATCTTCTCAGAGCTATATATAGATGTTTTATTTACAAAGAGTAATAATCTGTATATGATTCCCAGAATACACATAGAACAACATATCATCTCTCAAACAAACACTTTGATATATTGAACAGATTACAGTCTAGTGCTATAAAACTCATGTTATGCGGAAAGTTTAGGTAATTGTCTATAACAGGCAATCTTACTTGTAATTGTAAAAGACTCCTTATACGATACGAACATATGACTTCTGAGTCACATGGTGACAACAATTGTTGTGCCAAGAATTCCCTTCCCACAAAACACAATGGAAATGGAAAAAATAAACAACAATTAGGCTCATCACCCATTATTTCACACAAGGGGAGGTACCAAATCTTTGACCAACTTAAATGTTTCTCGAAAATCTTCCCTATGCAACAACCACATACTACAGAACATAACAGTTTTCCATGGTTTAAACCCCTAACAGAAGGAAGAAGGAACATTTGGGCATTCTTAAACCCATTCATTATTTTATTCTCAACCCAACAACAAATTCTCATACACACAATCCTTTCTTTATGCTGATCATCAAGACGAAATGCAAGAATCCCACAATCACCAAAAAGATCATGCAGTTAGCATTTTGCAAAATCAATTCATCAATAGCAAAACTAACAAAAAAACCAATTAAAAATATATATAATTGAAGCCCCAATCATAAATTGAAAACCCCAAGATTCAATAGTGAAAAAGTAATGACCTTTCTTGACCGGCAGTGTCCCAAATTTGAGCCTTTACGACCTTGTCATCAACGCGGACGCTACGGGTGGCGAATTCAACGCCGATGGTGGATTTGGATTCCAAGCTGAACTCGTTTCTGGTGAATCTGGACAAAAGATTGGACTTGCCAACACCCGAGTCTCCGATCAGCACCAACTTGAACAAGTAATCGTAGTCTTCGTCAGAACCCATTGAATGAAATCAATAGATTTCGATTTGAGGGAGGGTGTCACTGTTACTGACTCGTAGATCGAAATGAAAATGAAAATGAGAATGAGAATGAAATGAAATGGGTGGGTATTTAAGGCTTTGAAGTTGGTGACTTGGTTTATTAAAATCATGCAACTTTATCAGCATCCTACTTATACTTTGTACTCTTAGGCTAGCACACACGGAGAGAGAGAGAGAGAGAGAGAGAGAGAAGCGTGTAGCGTGTACGAGGAAGGAAGGTAGGCGCCTGTTGTAGAAAGGAGGGAGAAGCATTCAAAGTTCAAAATGACTCTTCTACCACCTTTTATATTTTTCTTCAATATAATAACAATAACGAATTTTTTTTTTTTCAAACAATGCTATAAGCCATAAGGTAATAAGGGCAGTGATTAACCAATAATTATTGGTTGAAGGAATGATGCAAGAAAAAAGAAATCAAAAAAGAAAAATAATAAGAAGTAAATAAAAATAAAGTAGAAGAGTCGAGATTTCAAACCAACAAATTCAAACTTGATTGAAAAGGATCTTTTTGATTCTTAAAGAAAAAATGGTGATATTATTTCTCCATTGATCAAGAATTTCGACTTTTGGGAAGTATCATGATCATCAAATCAGAAGGGTTTCCATTTTTTCAAATGAACTATTTGAAGAAAGTTTTAAAAAATAATTTTGGAATAATTGTCCCTTATAACGAATTTGAGAGTGATTAAACCAGATTAATCAGGTAATATATAAATTGGTGGTGGTGGATATATAAAAAGAAGACATTAATTAAAATTTTAAAATAAATAAATAACAAGTAAAACATTTAATTTAAGAGTTTAATATTTTTCCTTCAAATCGGAGAAATAATTTTATCTCACGCATATATTTATTTTTATGTATACGTACAGCAAAAATTAATTCCTTAATTTAATTTATTTTTTATTTTTTATTTTTTTATCATTATAACAGTTAACAAAGATTCAAAAGCCATTTTACTGAATTGATAAAATACTAGGTAACGGGGGAAAAGTTCTTGATAAAATTAAAATGTAAATGAAATAAGATTTTTGATGCCAATGTAGATTAAGCTTAACTTATTCAAGAGTTACAAATTAAAAGTGATTTGAATGTTTCTTTGTTATTAATTTTGACATGGTTGAAAAAAATCGAATCTGACTATTATCTTATGAAGCACCGACACTCCAAAAATCCTGATGTGTCGTGTTCGACCCTCTCCGACACTTCCCAACACTTCAACACACATTATAAAAATTCAAAAAAAGATTAAAAGGTTACGTTATGTTGAGTTTTTAGTTCCAACTATTAGATTCGTTAGATTATGATTACCATTTTATTGAGTTTAATATAAATATAAGGGATATATTATGTTTCTTTGCAAAATTGATGAATATTATAAGTTTAATTTCATTTTTTTGTTAAATTATTGAATGTTAAATATAATATACACCACGTAAATTAAAAATATTATTTAATATCAAAACGTGTACTAATGTGTCGAAATCTAACATTTTTTAGAATTAACGTGTCGGAGTGTCGTGTCGTATCATGTCACGTGTCCCGTGTCAGTATTGGTGCTACATAGGTCTTATCATTAGAGGCTAAAGTAGGCGAGCATTTCCAGACCATAGCTATAGAAAACTAAAGCAACTTTTACTATAAAATAAGAGTAAACACCCTTTTTGGTCCCTGACAATATCCACGAATTTCTTTTTAGTCCCTGACAATAAAAAAGGACCAAATTGGTCCCTAAGATTACAAAAAAGGGGGGCCACGTTAGTCCTTCTGTCAACTCCTCCATCACGGCCAAACTAACGGTGCCCATGTGGCACGTTAGTGTGATGACGGGGCTTGGACGGTTGACACCTTGGATGAGCAAACGACGACGTTTTGTGCATATGGGTTCAGAGCTTTGGAAAGTAAAGCACGACGTCGTTTCTTGGTTGATGATGAACCCTAAAAGATAAAATCCCCCAAAATGCAGAATCGAACCTTCAACAGACAAAAACTCCCAAATTGATGAAGCTAACCCTAAACATGAAATAAGCCCCCAAAAATTATGGACGTTGATGATTGAATATTGACGACAGTAGAAGACATCTACCGGATTTGCTGGGCGTGGGACAAGATGAGTGTTTCTTCTGGGATGGGGGGATCAAGTGGGAGTTCTGCAACGGGGGGAAGAACAATGACAAAGACTGCCGGTCGGAGGTGCAAATGTGGGAGACAAAGTATTGTCTATACCTCCAAAACTTAGAGGAACCCAAACAGGGTTTTCCTTGGCTGTCCTAATTTCAAGGTATGAATTTGTAATCTGCCCCTTTATTGAGTTGGAACACTTGCTAACCCAGGTTTTTTTTTTTTTTTTGCAGGAGAAGAAGCCCTATTGTGGTTTTTTTAGATGGGTAGATGACATGTGTAATGAACCCATGGAGCTGGAAGAAGCAAGAATTCACACTGTGGAGTTGGATGTTGCTGAGATTAATTTCAAGTTGAAGTATGTGGAGATGATGATGAGAGAGCAAGATGTGAAGATTACTGAGCAAGGAATGAAGGTTCATCAGCAGGAAAGAAAACCGAATGATGTATACCTGAAGATGGTGGAGGAGTTAGATATGATGGACAACCAAATTAGAAGTATTGGTAGGACAACTAGGGTCTTAGGTGCTATTTTTGTTGGTGTGTTCATCATGTGTATGTTTTTTGTTAGTGTGGTAACAGTCAAAAGAAGTTACCCCAATGTATTTTTCCTTGAATGATGTGTAATGAGTTATCAGTTCTATTGTTATACCAATTAATGAAGAAGGTTGTATTATATGGAGCATTCTGTGTTGGTTTGAATATGTTTGTGTATAGTATCATATATTTGTGTATCAACTACTGCACTACTGGATGCTAGATTGTATCTGGTTTGAATATGTTTGTGTACAGTATCATATATTTGTGTATCAAGTACTGCAGTACTGGATGCTAGTTTGCTACATTATATCACAAACCATCCATGTACAGATATAGATGCATAAGTTGATATAGAAGTTCCATATTGTTATGCACATATGTTAATCATGCCAAAACACGAGGGCCAATTTGGTCCCTCTCAAATTACACGAGGGTCATTTTAGTCCCTAACAAACTGCTTGGGGCCCTTATTGGTCCCTGATCACAGAAAAATAGGACATGAGGGATTGAAACACTTGCAGTCCGAGATTACAATACAAAAGTGCATAAACATGACGTGGAGGTCCAAGAACTACACTTTCATAACTCAGTTAAAAAACATAAAACAGAACAGCTGGAACATAAGAGCTGGAACACTGCATTGCTGGAACATCCATCAACCCTGTATAGGCAGAGAAAAATAGGCACATACTTGTATGCTTTTGACCTGCAGTCCAAATCAACAAAACAGTCCAACTTGCTTCACAGAAGTGCATAACAGATGGTCATACAATTACATAACTCATTTAAAAAACATAAAAATAGGACATGCTTGTATCAAATGGATCAACCCTGTCATGATAGAGAAATAGGCACATATATGTGTTGTCCACTTTGTTCAACCAGAAGACACAATTCAGTTACATATAATTGTCCTAGAACTAGAAACTAGTAGTGCATTACAAATAAAAGCTAACTGACTGGAATCAAAAGTAAGGCCTATAAATACAATATGGCCATGCATAAAAAAAATTACATTTAAACTATATAAGGCCTCCAAAAACATATTACAAAAAAATCACATTATATGCACTCCTTGTCAATTGGCTCATGCACTACTCCCTTGCTCTTCTACAACAGCAGCTCATTTTCTTGAGGATGGCCTTGGTGGCCTGAAACCAGGTGTTGTCATGAAGTGCAAAAATCTGCTTCGTGTGCCACTGCTTGTTTCCTTCATTGTCTCTTCAATCAACATTGCATTTGCTTCTTCTGGATTTGAAGAAGGTGGGTTGCCTCCTCTCAGGTTGCCTTCATGTGGTTGAGAACTACCAACTGCTGAAGAGCCTCCTTGACTATGGGATTTCATCTATTGAGTTCGAGGCAATCCTCACAGACTGTGGTCTTCCTTGGCTGTTACCTTTTTTGGAAGTTGGTGGTCCCTTACAACTCTTTGCATAGTGTCCAGTCTGACCACATTTAGGACACTTGGTTGCATATGTCCTTTTGACTTTCTTTGTACTGCTCCCTTGGTCTTCAGTTGGGTCCTTCTTGATCCCCCCATCCCAGAAGAAACACTCATCTTCTCCCACGCCCAGCAAATCCGATAGATGTCTTCTACTGTCGTCGAGATTCAATCATCAACGTCCACAATTTTTGGCGGCTTATTTCATGTTTAGGGTTAGCTTCATCAATTTGGGGGGGGGGGGGAGGGTTTGTCTGTTGAAGGTTCGATTCTACATTTTGGGGGATTTTATTTTTTAGAGTTCATCATCAACCAAGAAACGACGTCGTGCTCTACTTTCCAAAGCTCTGAACCCATATGCACAAAACGTCATCGTTTGCTCATCCAAGGTGTCAACCGCCCAAGCCCCGTCATCACACTAACGTGCCACATGGGCACCGTTAGTTTGGCCGTGACGGAGGAGTTGACAGAAGGACTAACGTGACCCTTTTTTTGTAATTTTAGGGACCAATTTGATCCTTTTTTATTGTCAGGGACTAAAAAGGACTTCGTGGATATTGCCAGTGACCAAAAAGGGTGTTTACTCATAAAAAAAGGAAAAAGTGTTTATCCTTATAAATGACACAACTTATATCCTTTCACTCTCACAAAGAAGTGAGACCCACACCTTTTATTTTTTTGTCAACTCTCTTTCCTCCTTTATCTATCTCTTTCTCTCTCTTAAAATGACACAATTTTACATCATTTAAAATGACACACACTTTATCCAAAAAAAAAAAAATTGGGATCACTGACTAATGTGTCATGTTTTTTTTGCATTTATATACCAAACTATTATGCAAATAGTAAAATTTACCAAACTGTCATGTATTGAAATTTCCTACGATTGGTAGCAAATTTGGTAGCGAATGATTTCTTGACACGTGGCACACTTTTACATGAAAAGCTAACTGTCACGTGTCCAAGTTCGCTATGACCGGTAATGAACTTGGTAGCCAATAATTTCGTGACATGTGCCACACTTTCATAGGGAAAGCTGACTGGACTAAGTTCGCTATCAAGGGTAGCAAACTTTATGTGCTATGTGGCACAAATTCGTTGCTCGATAAGAATTAATGTACCAATCACAATAAAAAAATCGAAGAAAAATGACTATCCAATAATATATCAATCACAATTAATATACTAATTATCAATCACAATTAATGTATCAATCACCAATCACAATTGAATTCGATCGCAATTAGTGTACCAATCACAATTAATGTACAATTCAAAATTAATTGTGATTGGTATATTAATTGTAATTGATAATTGATACATTAATTGTTTGTGATACCATTATTACAAATTCGAACGACGTTTGTGAAAGATAAAATATATCAAATGAAGTGTGCTTGCGTTGATCTCGAAAAATTATATGAAATAAAATAAAAAATCATCTGATTTGGATATCCAAATCAAAAGTTATGGCCTTCCGAAATGATTGATGATTGGTATATTAATTAAATAGCCACTTTCTGTTGTGATTGGTGCATTAATTTTTATCGAGCAACGAGATTGTGCAACATAGCACATCAAGTTTGCTACCCCTGTTAGCGAACTTAGTTCAATCAACTTTTTCACCAAGTTCGCTACTAGTCGTAGCGAACCTGAACACGTGGCAGATAATTTTTTTTGTGAAAATGTGTCACGTATCACGAAATTATTGGCTACAAAGTTTGCTACCAAGCATAGCGAACTTCATCGTGTGACAATCTGATAAAAAATATTATTCGCATAGCAGATTGGTAAAAAATTGCCAAAAAAAACATGGTACTGTGATCACCTATGTAGCACCGATACTGACACGGGACACGAGACACGATACGACACTCCGACACATTAATTCTAAAAAATGTTAGATTTTGACACCTTTAGACACGTTTTGATAGTAAATATTATTTTTAATTTATGTAATGTATATTATATTTAATACTTAATAGTGTAACAAAAAATGAAGTTAAACTTATAATATCCATCAATTTTGCAAAGAAATATAAGATATCCAAAATATTAACATTAAACTCAATAAAATAGTAATCGTAATCCAACGAATCTAATAATAAGAACTAAAAGCGCAACGCAACACAATCTTTAAAGCTTTTTGTGAGTTTCTATAATGCGTGTTGGAGTATTGGGGAGTGTCAGAGAATGTCGGACATGACACGTCAAGATTTTTGAAGTTTCGGTACTTCATAGATGATCACTGTTCCCAACATTTGTTTGTTTTGATTTATTTTAGTACACTTGTTTGTTTTGATTTCGATCAAGGTAAAAGTAGAAGGTTCACCCGCCTCTTGGTATCTCCAACCCACGGACACGCCCCTTTTAAAAAAAATTGCATGTCGGACACGACACACGGTCAATATTTGGGGATAAATGGTCAACTCTCAGACACATTCCGGCACAACACACAGTCAATTTTTTCCAACACGTCGTTAACGTTAGGACACGCTCGGACACGTAATGTTTTTTTTTTTTGTAAGCTTTTTTTATTAAATCTTAATTTTATTTTGTTAACTAAATAAAAAAGAAATAATTTATAAATTAATTTTTTTCTATTAAGAAATTTGACATGAAAAATTAACAAAGTACGAAAAATTATTTATATTTATATTTATGTTATGAAATTTAAATATTTGATTGCTTATATGACTTATTATATATATTAAGAATTTTATTTAATATCAAAACGTGTCGAAATATGATATTTTTCAGAAGACATGTCGTATCGTGTCCCGTGTCCGTGTATCATATTTTGGTATAATAATATAATTATATTTTTCTTTTATCAGTGAAGTTTGAAATCTAAATACTACTTTTGAACGCTGATTTATTATATAATTATTCACCGTTTTCATACTAGACACGGAAAAGAAAGCCTAGCTAAGTCATTTATGTACTACGACACCACTTGCAATTGCAATCCAAGTTGGTCAGCATCACTTCTGCAACGTTGCGATTCAGCCAAAGAATGTTCCACTTGACGTGAACAATCTATCTGCTTATTAATCCAATCACAATCCCTTCATTTTCATTATTTAATTGGATTAGTACCCTATATTTGAAGTTTGCTTGCCGTGGTGTCAGCTAAATAAGGGCCGGCTTGGCTCAGCGGTAAGCTTGCTTGCCGTGGTGTGTCAGGTCGCGGGTTCGAATCAGCCTCTCTACAAAAAGTAGGGGAAAGGCTGCCTAGAGTATTCCCTTCCCCAGACACTCACGAAGTGGGTATTTGAACTTGGTTGGTCCTTTATTAGTACCCTATATTTGAAGTTTGACATAAAATCACTTGTAAAAAAGTGGCACATGCGAAATCTAGTTAGAGGCTAAACAGCTGGATCAATCCTTCATATTCAATTCAGAGTTCAGAAATTAATTGCAAGTTACATAAATTTTGAGCTGAGTCACTATCCAAATAAATGATATAATGAGGGCAGCGATTGGTGTCAGCTAAATAAGGCAAGGTTGATAGTATAAGATCTGATTAAACTTTAATACTATCCAACGTTTGATATGATTTTATATAAAATAACGTATTGTATAAATTAATACTATACAGTGTTTGGTAATGCACTGTATAATACTAGATAGAATAAAAATAAATATTTTTGATAAAAATACCCTTAACGAAGAATTTACATAGTTCTTCCAAATATATCATATGATATTAATTTTTATCAAAATTTATTATGTCCAAAAAAATAAAATAATTTCTATAGAAATAAAAAACTTCAATATTTTTTAAAAGAAGTTCATGACTACTATTCGAGAAACAATGTCATATCACGAACAATAGCGAAGAATTTACATAGTTTTTCCAAATATATCATATGATATTAATTTTTATCAAAATTTATTATTTCCAAAAAAATAAAATAATTTCTATAGAAATAAAAATCTTCAATATTTTTTAAAAGAAGTTCATGACTACTATTCGAGAAACAATGTCATATCACGAACAATAGCGAACGCATCTGAAACATTCATATCAAGTTCATCAAAACACATTTCAAAGACTAATTGAAAAATGACAAAAGATTTGCAAAAATAAAAACAAAAAAAGTGAACCAGCTTGAATATCCCGAAGGGTTTCTCTTCACTGAAACTCTTTAGAACATGACCAAGGTTTTCCTGAAATTAAAAAACAAAAAAAAAGTCACACGCAATTGGGGATTTCTGTCGAACAGGTAACAAGCATAGAGTGCGAACTCACCAAACCTTCACGGATGCGACAACAACAAGTACTGGTGGATATGAAAGCGCCGCCGTGCTCCGGAGACAGCCGGGGGAAGGTAGGGGGTGAAGAAATTGGGAAAAAGAAAAAATGGGAAATATTACCTAATATGGAGGAGGGATTAAGTTACATGTAGTAAGTAAAAGGCCAAGCGCGCCAGGTAGGGATCGAACCTACGACTTTCTGCTTAGGAAACAGACGCTCTATCCACTGAGCTACAGGCGCTGTTGTCAGTTTTAGCGTTTCTTATATAATTAGATTACGAAAAATCACGAACTGTTATTGTTGAAAATCTAATAGTAGAAATGAGAGGATATTCTTACTACCAAAATTTTTCACTACCAACTTACTACCAGTCTAATCATCATTGGATCAAAGAGAGAGAATGTTAAAAAAAATTTGAAGAGAGAGAAAATATTGATCCAATGGTGATTAGATAGGTAGTAAGTTGGTAGTGAAAAATTTTGATAGTAAAAATATCCACCATATAAATGTTTCTTAAATGTTACAAATAGTAAGGCATTGCGTTTCTCAATCTTTGGTTCTAAGTTACGCTTACACCTTACGCTAAGAGGAATAACATTTGGTTTCTATTGATAATTGCAACATTACATAATTTTCGAATATTAAACTCGTAGTTGTGGGTCTCTAACAACCAATTGACCCACTTTTAAATGCACATTAAAGTGGCAACATAAGGCTAAGATATATATGTAGTAAAGAATGATAATATGAAACACAAATTTTGAGACATGCTTAGAATAATGTACAAGTTGTGTAATCCAAACACCACTGCATTTCACAATTGAATGCAAAAACATGCATAATTCAATTATTATCAATTGAATCTGCAGCATTTCAACTTCAGGAATTAACAATTCACATCATTAGGACTTAGGAGTTAATAATTCACAACCTGCAAATGATTGAAACTGGGAACTGCAGTGGTGAACGAAACCCAGAGGAGACAAAATTCCACTGCAAACTATTCAAAATGACACCTCAAATAAAAGTGATAGACTATTGTTATAATACTTTTTTCATCACAATATTTATTTTTGAGTACAGTCTCCATCAGTATAACCAGTAGATACATTGGAACATCATTTAGACCCTCCAACAGAAAAAATATAAGAAAACGGAATGAAGGTAGAGTTTGGAATACATATGTTAAGAACAATAAAACTTGGGAAAAAGGTTCCGAATGTTGCAGCATCCGAATCAAACATGAACACCAATTAAAGGAAAACACATGTTCTGCTCTTCTTTCGTTTTTTCTTTGGCTTAGGTGGCTGCAAGACAACCTTGATTGCAGCATCAAACACAGCCTTCACATTCTGAAACATAGCAGCAAAGACAAGTAAATTAGGCTGAAGCTAAAAACCTTTTATGCTTTCACCAAATTCAGTACCTTCCAAGAATGATACTTCAGACACAAACTATAAAAAGAAAACAAATACTTCAGAACCTGCTGAGTCTTTGAGCTGCATTCTATGTAAACAGCAGCACCAATTGCCTTCTTCAGCTCTTCTCCCTGCCCAAAATTTAACAGGATTTAGGTTTATTAAAAAACAAAAACAAAAAACTTTCTATACATTCAACAAGAAAATGGCCTTTGTTAGGACTTAAAAAGTGACTTGCCTGTGCAGTAGTTATAGGTGTGACACCAGGATGATCAATAAAATACTGCCTGTCTTCCCTCAAATCTGTAGCCAATTAAAATTAATATCCAATAACTATCAAATGTCAACTACACATGAACTTATAGCTAAACTAATACCAAATTGTCAAGTAATTTTTATAGTTTTAGGGGATACCAAGTTTGGTTCCCACAAGTACAATTGGCACAGTTGGGGCATAATGTCTCAGTTCAGGAATCCACTGCATAAGATTGGCCTAGTGTCAGATTCTGTTGACTTGAATTATACCATATCAAAGATGAATATAAGGTGTTATGTTTGTGTAATATTAATATGTGCAAATGTTTCTTGATAGAGAGGGAGAGATATTGGTGACATGAAGAAGAACCTTTTTAGAGATATTTTCATAGCTGGCTTTGCTGAGGAGGGAAAAAGCTAGCAAGAACACATCTGCTCCTCTGTAACTCAAAGGCCTAAGCCTGTTGTAATCCTCCTGTCCTGAATTTATGAAGCTACATTAAATGACTGTGGCTATGGACCGATCCCATACTCACATCTAACATACATATACATCAAGTATAGTTATACATTTACAAATGCATGGCATTTTCAACATGCACAAGTTCATGGCTCAAATCAAAACATATAATCTTATGCTAAATGTCTCCAACTGAATCCTCTAACATGCGATGCCCTCCATATGCACCTCATGATTGATGGGCATGAGTAATTCGGCCTATTGAGGTAATGGTGTTGTTGATCATATAGGTTGCCTCTCTTGGACGCTATGGAAGTGGATTAAGCTTGGAGCTTACGTATGGAGCATTGGCTCGGAATTGAGGTAAACCTTTGGAACTTGGGTTTAGTCCCTTGTGTGCTCAACCACACCTAGTGGAAGGTTGTGGTTGGATTTTGTGTAATTGGACATTGTGCGATTATGTATTTTCATGCATTATTGCTTGATTGTGTGACATGCTTGGAGCATGTTGTGTGTGACATGCTTGGAGCATGTTGTGTGTGAAGTTTAATTTCAACAATATTCAGTTTTAGTGATTGAAGCCTTATTTTCACTACTATGTACATTACCACCCTTCCCGTTAAACCCGGCTAATGAGGATAGAAATGAAGACAATTCTGGTATACAATCTTATCCTATAATATTTGCAAAAGAGACTGTTTCCCATATCCAAACCTATGACCTTTCAGTTAAAGAAGCAGTTTAATTTTTTCAATGCTTCAGGCTCGTCCTCTTTATTATGTACATTAAAATAGACAAAATACTTACCAGCTGTGTCCCATAATCCCAGGTTAACTGTGCTGCCATCAACAACCACATTTGCACTGAAGTTGTCAAAAACTGTAGGCACATAATCCTGTTTTTTTTTTTTGTTCACAAGTGAATTTTTAATGGAACAAACACAAACTAAGTTTACAAGTTCAAACAACTAAACATCATGTGTTGTCATACCGTGGGGAATGTGTTGCTGGTGTAAGAGATGAGCATACACGTCTTTCCCACGGCTCCATCTCCAACAGTAACACACTTGATGAATCTTGCTGTGCTCATTTTCAGATTCCTTCACTGATTTCTTCACTTCACAGCAAAGCTTCCATCAGTGCAAGCTTCTATATTTCTTTCACTTGAAAAGTTGGAACTAAAAAAATAAAACAATGAAGAGAAGAAGTATGATGCTTAGAAAGAAGGGTCAATTTGAAATTTGAATAGAAATGGAGGTGTAGAGGATCATTTAATAAGCCAAGTCTCTCAGCACCAACTTTAGTGTGCCACTTTTATCTTGACCATTATTACGCTTGGCTTTCTGTTTCTTTAAGGGGAAGGCCTTAGCTTTAAATCAGCAAACGAATCGTTTGGTGCCGTAGTGGTGTTAGTTGGTTAAGTATTGTACAAGCGATAAAGAGTGAATAATGAGTATTTAGAATATAAACATTTCTTTGCTAATGGCTAACCAAGAACTAGTGCTTGAAATGAGAAGCATTAATTACAGATGGGGAAAAAGAAAAGTTGATTGTAAAAATTGGAAGTTTGGACATTACCAACCGAAAGCATGATATTAAGTTACATTAGTGTCATATTGCGACACGGAACTTTTAGGCATTTTTTTTTAATATTCTTTTTATTCTTAGATAAATTTTTATATGAGCTTTATTAAATAATTTGAGCTCACTCTCTTTTAGTCAAGTCCAAACTAAAATTTGTTGGGAATTTCAAAGAGTGTGTTATGAAGATTTACAAAACATCTAAATATTAAATGAATAATTATAAAGTGGGTGGATGACATTTCACAAAATTTAAGGCTATAGGTTTATGTAAGCACTTGGATGATTATCACTTCTATGTTTAGTTTAGCCAATGTGGTACTTCTTTACAACTCATACTTGAATACTTCCAACAAAATTTACCTAATTTCAAAGAGTGTGTTATGAAGATTTCTTAACTCTAAATACTGAATAAGTAAAAGTGGGTGGATGAATTTGACACTAATTAGTATAGGAATGTAAGCAGGTATGGATGTTTCTATCAATCCAACCCTCCTAGAAGTAAAAAAAAAAAAAAATGGTTCGTGTAAAGAGGGGATACATATACATCTAATTAGGAGACAAATTTAACATAATGAGTCAAGCTCAATTCAAGTATAAGAATAGAATATATTCTACTCTTATACTAATATCACCCATACTTATCTTTGATTTAGGCACTCTAGTTATCACTTAATAACTTCTCCCTTGTTTATTTCGACAATAAATTATACTTAACCTCGCTTAACTTTAAGCCCCAAAGTAAAAGTCCTCAATTATCTCTAAATAATTACTTCCCTGTTGTTTATTCCAACAATAAAAAAAATATAATCCAAAACTCAAAAGAATAATTTGAATATTACCGCGCTTACACGCTTCTAATAATAAGCAAATATCTACGGATTAAACTTTGACAAGAACTTAATGAATTTGTTCAAGTCTTAGTTGTCAAATTTCTCAAGCCTTAACTTTCCAAATTTGATAAAAAAAGAGAATTTAAATCTTTCAAATTAATTTTCTAAAATTCAATAAAAAATAATTTAATATTAAAAAGATCAAACTTTTCAAGTCAAACCGAATTAAGCTTACCCGAATTTTTGTACTAATTAAATAAGAATACGTATTTTGTGAGGACGTCTATCAAATTATTATTTTTTAAATTAAAAATAGTATCTTTAAAAAATCTGTTTAGATTAAGAAAAATACTTTCTATCTTTCTTTCAAAGTTTTTAAAGTGTTAAAAAGATGCAAAGGTTAAAGAGAAAAGAAATGTGTTTTGAACAATCAATTAATATAACTTAAGGTATGGTGAAGATTCACCTTACTCACTCCTTACATGAAATCTAATATTTTATTTGTATTATCAATCTTCATGATTTCATAATGATTTTGTTACATTCACTTATTCATAATTCATCACACATTAAATTCTGGAATAAACTTAAAAAAAAGTTCAAAAAAACATAATATTAATATTACTTATTTATTATTATTAAAATTAAGCACCGTGTGGGGCCAGACAATATACCGATATGACAACTCTTGAATCAACCCAAATTTAATTGGGTTAGTTCAATTTTCACTTAAAAAAAAAAAAAAAAAACTATTAAATAAGAACAATCCAAACTAAATTTTTAATTTAATTTATATTATTATTTTTTCTTAATCTGACCCGGCTCATTATACTCGTAACTAAGTTTACGGAAAATAAAAAATAAAAAAATTGATTTCCAAGTCACCATATCACTGTCCAAATGATGAATCAACGTTCTGTTCTCGGCCTTAGTGGGTCTCTCTATCCCTATCTTTGTTGGGTGGTTAGTGTTGTGGAAGACCCACTTAGGTGTTTTCATGTTCATCAGTAAAGCAAGCTTTTGGCATATAATAATCTTATATACGCATTAATAATATCTGACATATATAGTACAATATTATTCATCACCAACTGTAATTTCACTAATTTGTAAGCAACTATGATTTATTTTCTTTTAAAAAGAAACTTGAATACTGATTTATGGTTCACATTGAAGAAAGAGAACTAATCCAACCACAACAACTAAAAGTTGTGTCTATAGCATACACAAAACAATTGTAAATTTCATTAATACACCCAAATGCAAAGATTATAATACCAATCTCCCAACTCTTTTTTCCCCACTTGGTTTGGATTCTTTTCACTTTCTCCTATCTCTTGGAGTTTGTGTTTTTTTCTCATCTTTTCTTCCATGCGCGCCTGACCAGCTCACTTAAAGTTAGCTTTAACATTTTGAATGCATCATCATATGAATGAAGAATTGCCTTAAGCTAGAGAACAGTTCCAATTACCACGGCTTTATAATGATGACTTAGTATGAAAAAGTGTAGTTCAACCCTGTTTTGCAAGGTAACTTGAATTCTTTTTTAATATATCTCATGACACAACTAAGCCCATATATGCTTCAGTAAAGAGAGACGAATCATGTCGCAACGGAAAATTTATGTTATATGTAAAGCAATATATTATTATATATTATTATTATTATTATTATTATTATTATTGGTACACAACAATATGGAGTTGTTACTGGTCACGACATTATATTTCTATACAATATATATAATATAATACACAAATAATTAACTTCTAACTTCAATATCATAATACGCCCATTATAATTTTATACTATAAGCTTTAACAGATAAAATAAATAAATAAATTGCCTATATATTAGTGAGTATGAACCTTTTCTTACACGAGCCTCAAACTTGCATGTAAGTTTGAGAACAGAGAATTAAAAAAAAAAAGTATAATTCGAAATTCCATCTAATTTTATTTATATACTAAATATTTTACAAAGGTCATAATGGTCGGCTTATTCTATCCGGTCCAATTTTATTTGTCTTTGTCAATGAACCTTAACAATTTAAATTTGCTTGATCCATTATTAATTTAATTTTTTTTCATACTATTGAATAATAAAAATATCTCACATTTATTTATGGTAACAAATAATTTTCTTTTCATTGAAAGATTTTTCAAATGAATTACACTGTAATTATATTGAATGTGTTAAACTCTTTCAGTATAAACCAAAAATAAATCCAAAAAAAACTCTTTCAGGATAGCCTTGATCATCTATATTTTCTTAGTGGTTGTGGATATCATTGAGCAAACTATTTTAGAATAATATTATGCTCCTATGCCAAATTAATGTTATATTATTTGATGGGAGGGTTATATTTATAAAATTTTTGTTTACAAACTACACCATGTACTCCGGAAAGTACACTAGGTTACACTATGTACTTCTGGGAGTACATAGTGTAATTTGCAAAAATTTGTAAACGGATATTTCCTCTTATTTAATAAATTTGACATTTCGTGTATTACAAAATTCATCAAATAATATAAAAATTGAACACTATTTTATGTATAATACACTAAAACTAAACTCTTTTTTAATAAATTCTATAATAGCATCTATGTTGGTAGCTTAGTTGGTAGTAAGGGAGCTGAGTATGTGGAAAGGAAAGAGCTTTGGTTCGATCCTCATATGACACCTTTGAGGGGTTTAAATATCTTTATCTCTGACCTGCACTGCACTCCGGATTAATCTCATAGCTGACTTAAAGAGTTGAAGCTTATGGGGACACCAGTGGGAGCCAACTCACCTCAAACAAGTAATTAATTAATTAGATCGAGTTGAGTTAACTCCAAAAAAATAAGCATCTACGTTGAATTTTTGTTAATGTAGTTAAAATAAAAACAACATTTGTAATTAAGCCCATACTCATGATAAAATAACCCTTTTGCTGATGATGCCAAACAATATATGAAGTTTGCTAATATGCTTCACGTCAAGAACATGCCTTGATGATTACTTCCTACACTATAATTACAAAGTAACATAAACAACCCTGAAAGCTTAATCAGTCAACAACCTACATGATATAATGGGGATACAGGTAAGAAAATCAAAACCAAAACTAGCGAGGACAGTATTTATTATTAATTTTAACAATAAAAAGAAAAAGAGAATTAAAAACATTTATAAAAAAATGAAGGAGAACAATTTGAGTTAATCAGTATTGCTCTTAACTCCCCATTGTTTTCTAATCTTAATCTATTCTAACTAGACTTCTTATTCTTTCTATGATTTACCTAAATAATTATCACTCCAAGAGACATCTTCAACGATAACCATCTTTCCATGCACTTCCTAAACATGCGATTCTTTTTCTATATATCATACTTATAAAACATCTCTTCTTCATTCGCATAAAGACAACAACAATAATAGTTACGTGAGGTTTGTATTTTGAATTCCCCTTGTTCATGCGTCCTTTGTACGAATGATTTTGATTGATTTTTGTATGAATGCATTCTGTATAAGCATACGCGCGTTGCCCTTAATCCTCAATTACAATATTGCAACATAAAGACTATATACATTGATAATTAAATAATGTCACAAGTCATTCATTCTTATATATATATATATATATATATATATATATATATATATATATTTTTAATTCTCAAGAAAGGAAAAATAGTTTACACCTTCTTACCTAAATATTCAATCTAGCTAGGAAAATCACCTTCTTCTCCGGCCCCTCTCTTTATTTAATTCTTCTCATTTTTTTTTTTTTTTAGATTTTTCAATGAATCGCCTAATCTGTCAAGTCACGTAGGATTACAAGGGCAATAAAACTCTTTCTACAAGGTTTTTAATACAGTTGCGTGCCCAAAATTTGAAATCAAGACCACTAGTTAAGTCGGAACAACCCCATATAAGTTGATCAACGTATTCATAGTAGTTTGTTTTTTCTTTTTATCTACATAATCAAACAACATTATATCATATTTGCAAATACTATTTGCGAATTTGTTTTTGATTAATTCTAATATGATATTAGGATGCAAAGGAGTACAAATGGAACGCAATTTGCATGTGCTGCATGCAAGAATCAAAGGAAGAAATGCAATGAAACATGTATATTAGCTCCTATTTTGCCAGCAAACAAAAGTCGTGAATTCCATGCTGTACATAAGGTTTTCGGAGTAAGCAACATAACAAAGTTAGTGAAAATTGCTAAGGAAGAAGATCGAAGAAGAGTTTTGGAGTCATTAATATGGGAAGCAATGTGCAGGCAGAAAGATCCTATACTTGGTCCTTATGGAGAGTACATAAAAATTTACGATGAGTATAAAAAAGTGGTCAACGAACTTATGATATACAAAAATCAAAATTTACAGTTGCAATTGCCATATCAAGGTGGCTGCGGTAGTGTTGTTGATAATGCATTTGATTATGTTCATGATAATAAGAATTGCGTTGATTCTACCATATGTACCTATCATTCAAATTATTTGCAAGATCTTGAGAATATGAGGCCTGAAGTTGTCGTCCCATTCCAGCAGCACTCTCGTCCATATTATAATATTACAGGTACCAATCTCTTTATTATGTCATAATAAATTGTTGATTTAAGAGATTAAAATTAGGAATGACATATCGTATATTTTCTATAATTTTGGTGTTGGGACATATTATATAATAAATTTCTTAATTTAGCTAGGAACTTGGACTTTCTTTGAGATTGATTTCACCCATCTAGTTCACGCTAAACAAATAAAATAAGGGTTTTATAATTCCCATTCAACATGAGAATTCTAATTTTCCTATACACCCTTCGATTTCCGTGCTGACATGGGTCCTACATATAATTTTTTCTAACACATGGGTCCCGCATGCTTTTTATCTCTACAACATGAGATTTCAATTCTCCTTCAACATGGAATTATAAAACCCATAAATAATGGGGAAAAAACTTTAGAGCAAATTGCTTATTAAACTCAAAATAAATAAATAAATAAAATTACTTGACAGTTATAGCAAAAAATATCATATGAAAATCCTAAACATTAATCGCTAACTATATTTTTCTTGTTTTCCTTTATTGTAGGTCAATTCCGTCAAATGAATAACTAGATCATGGAAGGTTGCGTATGGGACAGCAAACCACAGTTGTTTATGTATCTACATATTTAAGATTCCATTCTTCTACAATCACTTATAATTAGTTATTATCAATTAACAATATCTGATCATCATGAGATGTTTTACAATTTGCATTTTCTTTGCTAAAATTTCCCCGTCAATTAATATTATGAAAAATCATAAATTGCCCGGATGAGAATGGCACTGACGCACCTGAAATCTATGTAGCACCGATATCGACACGGGACACGAGACACGATACGACACGACTCTTTGACACGTTAATTCTAAAAATTATTAGATTTCGACACGTTAGGACGCGTTTTGATATTAAATATTATTTTTAATTTATGTAATGTATATTATATTTAATACTCTATAATTTAACAAAAAATGAAGTTAAACTTATAATATCCATCAATTTTGTAAAGAAACATAAGATATCCCAAATATTTATATTAAACTCAATAAAATGGTAATCGTAATCCAATGAATCTAATAGTTAGAACTAAAAACGCAACGCAATGCAACCTTTGAAACTTTTTTTGAGTCTCTACATACTACCAGAAACAGTGCATTTAGAGGCGGTTAAATTTCCAATATTAGGCGGTTTAAACCGCCTCTGTTTGACCAACTCGACGGTTCCTCAACAGTCGGAGTTAACTAGTCGAGATGTCATTCTCCGACGGTTAGACAAAACCGCTGGAGCAACCGCTTCAGGTAATCTTCGACGGTCTAAGCGACGGGTGGAAACGCCTGAATTATCGTCCAAATATACCGGTCAACCTTTTAAAGGCGGTTTTGTAAACCGCCTCCAATTAATAATTCCAGGCGGTTGAGGTGGCGGTTTTTTAAAATTTAAATATCATTTGATTTTCTCAGGCGGTTGTTGTTAACCGCCGACATATATAAATGGGGCCTTTTTTTTATCTGGCACTTTTAATATGCAGTCTTTTTCGTCAATTGAAGTTAAATTTTTATCCGGCACTTTCAATAATTTTTTTCTTTTTTACATCATTTTTTATTTTGGTTAAGGTTAACTATTCTACAGTTAAATTTACAATCTCCAACAAAAAAGTAATTAAAATTTTAAGAATAAGAGCAAAACATATCCATTAATAAACGATAATGTAAATATGCATACATTCATTGAAGGAGTAATAACCTAACAACCTTAGCTAATAGTGCATATTCAACAACCATAACCTAGGTACTTAACTAGAAATGTCAACAGTTAAAAATCCAGAAAACTAACAACCATTCATGGAAGAAATCCATGCACAATGTCCTAACTTCAAATAGATAACCTAACTTCAAATTTAAGATTCTGGTGCTGGTGGTGGACGTTGAGCAAGAGGTGATGCATTTGGTTCTTCACAATGTGGGTCATAACTACCATTAGAGGATCTTCTAAGTCCCGTAGATCCCAAGTCTGCAGCCTAATGCAAAAGAAAAAAAGAATAAATGAGACATACTGAATTTACAAGTTTCACACACAAGTAACAAATAAAGTTCAAATAAAAGAATTTCCAGCATTAACATCAGAAATAGAAACAGTGGTAGCAGTTACATCAAGTATTCATATCCAATCTTGACATCAGAAACAGAAACGTGGCAGCATTAACAAGTAAATATGCATACATCAAGCTTAAAGTCAAGTACATCAAGTGGTAGCAGTTCCAGCATATATCCAATATCCATATCCAATATCCATATCCAATCTTTCAACCTGTATGCAGAAACCTGTATTCTTTCTCTTTCTTATGAATATAATTCCAATATTCATATTCAATCTTACAAAATGAGGCACCCGTACGTTCTTCCTCATGTCCAATATAACACAAGATATTAGGCAGCTAAACAACATGATTAAGCAATACGAAACAGAATTCACCATGGGTCCCTGTTAACAATGATCATATACAACATGTCTAAGCAAAGGAGCATAAGTATACAATCACCATGTTTACAATGATAAAAAAATACAGATTGTATACAACTGTATAGGGTTGCCTCATATAAACATGAGATAGAAGGGAATTCAAAATTTACCTGGTTAAATGAAAAATTAGATGGTAATTGAGCTCCTAAACTTTGCATAAATGCAGCCATTTGCGCTTTCATCGTGTCAAATTCTGCCATCCTACCTTTTATACTTTGCAATTCTTCTTTCAGGGCATTGTATTCAGCTGGCGTTGGAATAGTAGTAGATGATGATCCTGAACCGCTTGACGATTTACAATACTGCGATGGAACCACCCCAAATCCCATACCTCTAACACGGCCTGGGTGTTCCTTCCCAAAAACGGATACATATGCATCTTCATCAGACTTTCCTTCTTGCATCTCTGCTAATAATTGATCCTACATATAAACATGAGATCTAGTTACATGTATAATATAAAGAAACATAAATGGTTTTTTTCAAAAAAAAATAACAAAAAAAAAAAATCACACATTCTTCTGCATAGCTTCTTCACAGACAAATGAACCATCCCTTTTGATGTGAGAAATAGCATACATATCACCACTAGAATATTTTCTGCCATTTTCTATTTCCTGCAACAATGACAATATGTAAATGAGTTATATATTAAAAGAATATTATAGTAATATCAAAAGCATCTAAACGCAAGGAATTCGAAAAAAGATCATACCAACTCCCTCTTACGCCTTGCTAAGGTTTTCGCACCAAGTGTGTGCGGGATAGTTTGTTTTCTCCTATTTGCAGTGTTAATTTCACTGTATTTCTGCATTTTCCAAACAAATTAAAAAAATTAGTGGAGGTAAAAAAAATAATACAACAATATGTATGGCTTCTCATATTTACCTTCCCTTTATCACTTAATCTGTATTGCAAAAAGCCAGCCCAATTCTCTCTTGTGATTCCTTGAGGATAATTCTCAAGGTTTTCCTCATATGTCTTATCCTTCTTGTAAAATTCATGGCAGATCCTATACCTGTTATCCTTCCATTTCTTTCCCATATTTTGCATACAATAGTTGTAATGGTATTCACCATCTAGTGCAAATTTTACCTGCAAAAATATTAAAAACATTATCCAACAGTTATTTTACAACTTAGGAAATTTAAATATCATCCATACCTTAATAGTATCTACACCGTCATGCCATAATTCCTGCAATTCTTTCATCAAGGGTTGTAAGTACACATCAATATCATTTCCTGTCATTCGTTTACCAGGAATTATCGTTGAAATAATAAATGATGTTGACTTCATACACAACCATGGAGGTGTATTGTATGGAATTAAAACAATAGGCCAAATGCTGTAGTTGGAGCTCATATTACCAAATGGATTAAATCCATCAGTAGCTAAACCAAGCCGAACATTACGTGCGTCTGATGCAAATGATGTGTGCAGTGAATCAAAACTCTTCCAAGCTTCAGAATCTCTAGGATGCCTCATCTTGCCATCATTATCACCATCCGTAGCATGCCATTTCATGTCTTCTGCAGTCTTTGACGACATAAACAACCTTTGGAGGCGTGGTTTGAGAGGAAAGTAATGAACTACTTTTGCTGCCACATTACGCTTACTACTTTGATCACTAAGGTCACCACCTTTGGTGCGTGGTTTCCATCTCGATGTGGTACACACCTTGCAACTTTGTCTATTTTCATTATCCACACCCCAATATAGCATACAATTTTTTGGACAAGCATGTATCTTCTAATAATCCAAACCCAGTTTGGTTATTGTTTTCTTTGCCTCATAAAAGGAATTTGGAATTTTTGCTTGTTCAAAAGCATCGTGTAGTAATTCCAATATTAGATTCATTGTCTTTTCACTCATCCCACACATACATTTGATATGATACAACTTCACAATAAAAGATAACTTTGAATATTTCTTACACCCTTCATATAATGGTTGCTCTCCATCTTTTACCAAATCATAAAATTCTTTACACCCTTCAAACACTCCTTCATGTGGATTATGTGTTGGATCTTCATCTTCTCCAATATTTGAATTGTCATGGTGTCCATCCACCCCAAAAGCATCATTTACCATGGTTCGAATTATGTCTTCATGACCAATGTGATCTTCAGGAACACCCGCTATATCTGGCTCAACATTACTACTTTCTCTAACCTCTGACTCGCCGTGGAAATACCAAAAAGTATATCCTTCTGGGAATTTTCTGCAAATTAAATGATCATACACTACCTCCTTTTCAAGCCACTTTCTAAAACCACAACAAGAGCAAGGGCACAGTATCAACAGATCTACAGAACTATGCGAAACAGCAAAATCAATGAATGCCCTAACTCCTTGTTCATATTCAATTGTATTTCGCGGTTTCATAATCCATGTCTTATCCATTTGCTCTGAAAAATGATGACAGCTTCGTTAGAATTTGCCAAACGTTTCATCAGATGCAACTTCTATTAATTTCACAACTACGCAATATTCTAAAGTTCACCATTTAGTGTTTTGATTACCCATAAAACACCACTGCTGACTCTAATATAGCAGTAGAATGGACTAACCTAATCTAAAGCAGAAGTAAGAATATATGGGCATAATCTAATGCAACATGCATTTTACTGCCCAAGAAGTAACTTGTTTATTCATAACTGTTTTTTTAAATTCCAAGAAACTAAATTGCCTGTGACAATTTCCAGGAAAGACTATTACCAAGAAACTAAATGTTCTTGAGTCATTCCGAAGAGCTATTACAACTTGGAGCAGGTGGGATGATGCCAACATAAATCCATCCAAGTCCATAGTCTTGTTTAGAGGCTATTCTGCTTCCCATTTCAGGTAAAGTACCGAAGAATTAGTGGTTTTTACACTTATTTTGATACAGCTAATTCAGGCAGAAAAATAAGTTTCTTAAACTACATCTGTTCAGAAAAGAAAATGTGTTAACATGCAGAAATTTGTTAACAGGTTAGTGGTTGGATTATTTGGTGCATTAGCTTTTCAGTGGAGGCTGAAAGATGGCTCTATAAAGCTGGATCCTTTCAGTGGCTTATTTCTAACTTTGGGAAACTATTTTAAGATTTTCTTTTATTCGGCTGGCACTTTTAATTTTCTTCTAACCAATTTTAATTTCTGCTGGCACTTTTATTCGGCTGGCTGCTACAATCATAGGGGGTATGGTTCGACTTGATAGGTAAATCTTTTCTTTCCCCCCTAATCAGTATACATGAACTGACCTGTATATGAGCCATGTCTATTGCTTAGCAATTTGCTAATGTTGTGTTGTATCCCTGGATTATTTTCACACAAAATCCAGAAAAATAAAATAACAATAGGCACTACTGAATATATATATCACAGATACAAATACAAACATTAATCCCAGGACTATATATATATATATATATATATATATATATATATATCACAGATTAATAAGACTTAAAGAGCGAGAGAGAGTGAGAAAGAAGGCCAAGCATCATTCAATAAATAGAGATGAATAACTTCTTCACTCAGCAAACAATTCACTTCATATTGAGCTTAAAAGCATTTCTGAAATAAGAATGAGCAATCATTGCAGCTGAATAGAAAAAAAGTGAAAGGAATTCATGGCAAAAACAATGAAACAAAACAACAACCAGAGAACAATGCTCATTTTCAATCATAACGCAGAATGTAACACCACGCGCTAATCAATGAATTTTTAACAATAGAGAAGGACTTATAACAGATTCAAGAGACTGATACGTAGCAGATGACTAAGAACTTTCAAAGAGAGTTCCCAGCTGAAACGAGAATGCAAGTTTATCAGATCAAATGGAATGGAATTCAATTGAAGCCCCACCATCGGCAGCAATTACCATTGCCATATGGCTAATAAATGGAACAAAACAAGACCCAAATAGAATCGCAAACATAGAAGAAGACCCATATCAATGGAAGAAACATACTTTGACTTGAACATAAAAAACCAACCAAAGATTGAAACTTGAGAATTCATTCTTAGTTATAAACCCAGAGCAATGGAGTCCCAGATTTGGAAGAAGGCCTAAGGTCAAAGGACAAAGAGAGCATGAACAAAATGAGAACCAGAGAGACATACTTACAAGCATCTTCTTGAGTCAAAGCTGGCAACAAGGTCAGAGTCCAAGGGAGACAACAATAGAGGGGATTCCCTCTTCAAGGAGTAAAGATAACGAAGGGAAAAAATGTAAAAAAAATTATTATTTATTAACTTTCTTAGCAATAAACAAAAATGAAAGGATTTTTTCACCAAAATAAAAAATAAAAAAAATGAAAGGATTTCTTTTTTAGGCGCTAAACGCACACTAAAAGCGCACAAATAACGACAGAAGGAAACAACATTATTCTAGCTGGAATCAGAAAGTTTGCAGCTGATGGAGATAATCTAAATGGATCTTATAATAACTACCCATAACCAAAACAAAAAAAACCATGCGCTATCAAAGGTGTTCCTTCTACTGGTATCATAAACCATGCACCACAAAAAAATTAAAAAAAAATATAATATAATAAATATCAGTTCACCCATGCACTTTGCGAGAAAATATAAAGAAAAAAAAATCAATCATTAAAAGAACAAAACACAGAAGTTGATGAGGGTGAAGAACACTCACCGAGTTTTAGTATGCAGGTTATGCTTCCTTGCATGCCTTCTTCACCGTTCATAGCCCTCAAAGCACCACGATGACAATGAAATAAACCTAAATGGTGAAAGGATGAGAAGTAAATAGTCAGAAAAACATGAACTTTAGACAATAAAGAGTAGATTGAAGCCAACAACAAAAACCTAAACTCAGTTGAACGAAAGTGAAAAGGGGGAAGAGTAGATGGACAAAGAAAAGAGCGAAAATCAGTTGCACTTTGGAACAAAGAAAATAGTCTCACCGGTGTGTAGCGGGAAACTGGAAGTGGGGAGGGTCTACGCGAAAGTGAAAAGGGGGAAAGTGAAAAGGGGTATGGGGAAGGGGAAAGTGAAAGTGAAAAAGGGGGAAAGGGAAAGTGAAAAGGGAGAATCAGAATTCACCAATTTTATTACTACTATTACTATTTAAAAACTAATTGGTAAAAGTAAAACAATAAAATCAAATGGTCACAATGGTTAAAAACACCACAATTGTCATCATGAGCATGGGTTCGATTCTTACTCGTGTATTTTTTTTATAATACAAATATGAACCGCCGAATTATACATTTTTTACCCGACCTCACTCAAAAGGGTCGTTATAACCGCCTCTGAAAGTTCCGACGGGAAGTGTCGAACACGACACGTCAGGAATTGTGATATGGTGTATTATTATTATTATCAAAATATAGAGAGAAAAAATTCTGTTATACATGATTAGGGAATTCTCGGGCTTTGTAAGCGGGGTTCCCTTGCATCACCCTAACACATAATATATATTGCTGCTGGTCATAGGAAAATAAGGTTGGCAATGAATCAATGATGATTAACTATATGTGGATGGTGGACTATTTTTTATTTATTTATTTATTATAAGTGGATTACTTTTTTTTTTTTTTTTTTGGGTACAGAAGTGGATTACTTTAATATATCACAATACCAATGATGATCAGATGTTAAATAATTGATTTTTAATTGCGGATAGAAAACTTCACAAGCGAACATAAAGATACCTAATGCTCTGATGATGCCCATAGGCCATAGGAAACTGTCTTTGCTTTTTTCTTTTTCCTAAATATTTTTACATAGCAATTGATTAGTTACTCACTTCTATTTTTCTTGAGGCCGCCACTATATTTATTCCGAAGTTAAACCAGTAACTTTCTGATTGATAAATATATAGAATGGTTTTATCTATTAAAATTTTAATTTAATAACTAAAAAAATGACTTTTTTATGCACTGCTTTTTTTAAAATAACTTTTTTTAAAAGGTAAAGTTATCTTACGTTTGCATGTATGATCTGAAAATCACGTTTACATAAAAAAATTGTTTGAATGTTAAAATAAAAAAGAACTTTTTATATATATAATTACAATAAAGGAGAGATAAAATAACATGATTGTGGGATAAGGAGAGATAAAATAGGTATGATAGGATAAGGTTAAATTTAAAAAATTTATATTATCTTTTTTCAAAAAAAAATTATATTATCTTTTAATTTCAACTTTTTTCAAAAGCAACCAAGACTATAAACAAAGTACAATTTTAACTTTTAATTTAAATTTTACTTTTTAAAAAAATTGTTATCCAAATATCTAAAAATTCTCAAAATGACTTTTATTTAAAAAAAAATAACTTTTTTAAGAATAAAAGCTCATCCAAACGGATACTAAGTATTACATTATTATTATTATTAAACTAATATCTTAATAAGTTATTCAATATTTATTAATTAATGATTATAATTGATAATATCTCCTATGAAGTAACAAATAACGTATAAGTTTACACATTTTGAGTAATTCCCAATTCCCCCATCTCTCCTTTCAATTCAACGTCCAAAAAATTGAATTTTCTAAATCTTATAATTGGACTTGCAATTTCTCATATTATATATGAGAAATATAAATTTTCCTACAGAGAGAAAGACGTGAGGTCCACCTTAAAGAAAAAAATAAAAAATAGAAAAGTGATTGACATAGACATTAAAGTGAGAGTGGTAGGAGAAAGGATTTCTCATGCAGTATGAGAAATCTTTTTCCCTAATTCTATTTGATTTTTTTAAACAACGGGGGATTGACTCTGTTCATCAATTTTTTCAATCTCACAAAGTAAAGACTTGAGTTTAATTCCAATAGAACTAATTGTTAAAAAAGAGGATATTCTTACTACCAAAATTTTTTACTACTAACTTACTACCTATTTCTTACTACCTATCTAATCATCATTGATTCAAAGAGAGAATGCTAAAAAGTTTTTGAAAAAAGAGAAAATGTTGAACCAAAGGTGATTAGATAGGTAGTGAGTTGGTAACAGAAAATTTTGGTAGTAATAATATCCCTCCTCAAATAACATATATATAATCTTACATGAAAACAAATGTTTTTTCAATTTAAATTTGTTTGTATTAGTTGGACTGTTCGAGTGTAAAAGATGAATAGTACCTTGGGATATCTATCACTCTATCAGGCCTACTACTTAAGAATGTTCTGGAAAAAGAAAGTTCTATTTTTTAATTTAATTTTGAAATTTTAAAAAAATAATTAAGTTTCTATTAATATATTTCATAAAAAAATTAATTGTTCTGTACCAAAAAAAAAAAAAAAAAAATTAATTGTTTGGTCCAGCTGAAGTCTTAATTTGGGCAAGAAAGCCCATAGCTCAAAGCCCATACTCAGATGGAATGGGCTTGTTGCTTCCTTTGTTCACTTCTCCTAGCTTCTGCAGCTTATTGCCTTTCCCACCTTGGAGTTCACCTTCTTCACCCCCATTTTGCTTCAAACATCTAAAGCTTGAATCTTTTCACAAGTGGGTATGGTAGACAACCCTTTTGTTGTAGCATTCTGAAGCCATTTTTCTATTATTCTAACTCTTTTTATTTGTTTTGAAGGAAACTTCTGCGACTGCGCTGATGGCACTGATGAACAAGGTATGTCAAATCATGCATTTTTATGGTGTTAATTCCTATTGAAGCTCATTATCTGGTTTTGGAATTCAGGTAGGAATGAAGATGTTATGGACATTTTTTCTTTTCTGTTCAAACAAATTGCTTTGTTTTGACTTCATGCGTTTCCGCTGTTTTTTTTTTTTTTTTTTTTTTTTTTTTTTGCATAAAAAAGTTAATTTTTTTTAATATCAATAAGTCGCACTCTATGCAGATATTATGGCTGTTTTCTGTAGGTGCCATGCTACCATCATAACTTTCTTACTATTGCAGAAACATAGGAAGCAAGGTACACTTCATATTTTCTTCTCATGCAATTGATGTTTTCTGTGTTAAGCATTTTGTCCTATGTTTTCTTTGGTAAGCAGTTTGCACTTGGCATTTCGCCAAGTCAATAGAATGGGCTAGAGATCTTCCAAACTAGAAGCATTGTGTTCTTAAAAGCAATGGATGGTCGATGTCTGCCTTTTAGGGCTCATTTGGTGGACAGAGTAGGATATGATATGGGACTGATAAGGGTAGAATATGATATGAGGCTGATAAGTCTATATCATGTCCTGTGTTTGATGAGCACCTGATTAGCAATCTGATAAGATTATGTAGAAGGAGAAAAGAGAAAGAAAAAACAAAATATAATGTAATAAATACAAATATATTGCGTAGCGTGAGGATATATTGGGTAACGTGAGTATATATTAGGTATCCAATATTGGTATCATATCCTGTTGAATCCTAACCCAGCTCCCCCCCATAGGATAAGAAATCATGTATTGGATAGGATAAAATGAGGTAATAGGATAAGCTAATCATATCCTCTTGATCCACCAAACAAGAGATAAAACTCTTGAGGGGGAGCACCTTCCATGTTGCTGATGGTCATTCCAGCACAGTTGTCTTTGCCGATGATAATTCCGGCAGCGAAGTTCCTCTTGAGGGGGAGCACCGTCCATGTTGTTGATGGTCATTCCAGCACAGTTGTCTTTGCTGATGATAATTCCGACACCGAAGTTCCTCTTGAGGGGGAGCACCGTCCATGTTGCTATCCTATCTTCTTTATTAGGTGCTCCAAACAGGCCCTTAACGTTTTGAAAACCTTTCAGTAAACTTTGACTGTACAGTGAATTGCATTGGTTTTGACAATAAAATATGGGTTTATCATCTATCATTTAACATGACCACAAAAAATTTCCTACACACAATATTTTGTGGGGCCCGCAGCAAAAAAAAAAAAAAACTACGGCACGCAAAACGAATCTCTATAACATAACACAATCACTTTTCCTACAACATAACTCTTATAAAACCCATAAAATATTTTCTTACATCTTCATAATTTCTAGTGTAAATGGAACAATTTGAGATGGAAGTAACTGGCCTATGCAATTAAATAGAATTCTGCTTGCCTTTTGTTGCAATCTTTCGTAGATTGGAACTTGATTGGTTTCGCAGTTATTACCTATCTCAAATTAAATGATTTTATAAATATTAATTCATTAATACCTGAGTTATTATGTTGCAGCCAACCTGGTTTACCATGTCACATAATCAATCTTCAGTCACATTAGGTTAATTGGCAATTTAGTTTTCCGTAGGATCATGGATATTTAAGATTTTTCTTCTACCTACTTTAAATTCCAATTTTCATTCATTATTGCTGCAGATTCTTGTAATTGGAGTGGTGAGTATGATGGAACCCTTCATTGTTCCAACACTTGTCACATTTGGGAACATTGAGTACAGGATATGCAGTTACAACACATTAAGTCAGAGGAAATGATTCATAACCTTACTGGTAACTTCTTATCCAAGAATTTTCCACGTGTTTATAAACTCATTAGTAAATGATAAAAACGAAACATGCTGGTTTAGGTTTGAAGGTGGCAATTATTGTACAAATGGTTCTCATTATTTTTCAAGTCTAGCGTTGCCTATGTCATGCCAGATCTAGAAGGAGGTGTTACCATTTAATTGAAGACACCTTGCTGTCTGCCTAATATTGAACTGTGGTAATATTCTGAAAAGTTTTCTTCATTTCTCCTAAGGCGTGCCTGATTTTGATCATGGTCACTATTTTTAGTTGCTCTCCCATTTTGTTTTTTTGTACCCACTGATCTCTTGACTTAAACATTCATTGACAAATTAAGCGGTATAAGGGAAGGGAACAACTATTTAGTGGTTGTCTACACTTAATCTTCTTAACTGAGTGAAAAAGTAATAAATAAAAAAAATTAATCAATTAAATAGACTTAAAATTGAGAAACTGTGTGTATGTTGTGACCACACAGGGATTATATTTATATCAATAATTACATGGGCTTGTACCCTATTTACATAATGTGGGAGCCTTAGTTACATGTATGTGTATTACTACATGATTGAGTGCTGTTTAGAATCGTTACATGTGGCTAATTCATTTCTGAGTGCATGTTCAGCGGAGATCTATGTTTATTCTATTCAAATATTTTCGTGTTATTTGCATCTTAATGTTTGAATTCAATTTGAGTGGATGTTGAGAGGAGAGCTATGTTGATTATAGTCATATATGTTTGCACTATTTGCATTGTAATGTGATACAAATCTTGGGAGAACCTCATCCCGAAAGCTAGCTTGTAATGTAGGAGAGCCCAAAGTCTATATAAACCCCCACTAGAACATTATGTTTCCAATGTGGGACTCCAAGTCCCATACCTTGTAACTGGATCGTAACATCCCACCACGCTCCACAGCTCGGATGCCCATGTGGGCTAGCTTGGCGCTAGGTTTTTTTACTAGCCCCGGGTGAACACTGCAATGCCAGTGTTATCAGTCGCGCTGCTCGATTGCAACTGGAGACATAGTGGATGTTTTAATACCAATTGATACAAACCTTGGGGAACCTTACCCCCAAAGCTAGCTTATAAAGTAGAAGAGCTCAAAGTCCATATAAACCCCACTCCATGTTTCCGATATGGGGCTCAAAGTCTCATACCTTGCAACTGGATCGTAACATAATGTTTGAACTTAGTTATATGTTTATTGTTAATTATAGTAATAGTTTATTATTGTTAATTTCAACATGGATGCTGTACGTTTCTGTGCAGCTGTCATGGCTTGGTGATCATGTGCTGCATGACATGCCATATTTTTGGGTTTTCTTCATTTCATTTTTTTAAACCGCTAGCAATGTCTAGTTGGTAGTTTCTAGTGATAGTTGCATATTCCCCCACATTAAGGTGCCACTTTGTATAACATGGCAAAAAAAAGTGATATTTTATCAATGCTTGGCCACATCTTTGCATTTGTTTCTCTCCGTTTGTGACATATAAATCCTTGTGCACATTTACGGTTTTACCCCCATTGATCAATGCAAGTATTTTTCTGACAAATTTCCACAGGTTTCATTAAACCAGGGTAGTCCAGTTCTATTCTCAACAATGCATCATAGATTTCTTCTTCATTTCCGCCCCATTCTGAACCAATATCCTTCAGTTCGTTCAGTTTCATCATTGCAAAAGCTTGAGCAGGCTGTTAGAGCTGAAGTAGAGGCCAAAAACTTCATTAAAATTCCTGAACTCCTCAATTCCTTGGAGTCCGGCCAAAATTCCAATCCTTTTTCTTTCTTTTCTTCCTTTCCCCAGAACTTACAAGTGGAAATTGTTGATGAAATGTTACAATCTTTTATACCTCTCAGACCTCGCTCTAAGCCCCAGCTAGCCTATTCCTACCTTCTTTCTTACACCCTCCAAAGTTCCCATCCCCTCCCTCTTGCACTTGCTATCCTACAACGGACTCTACGTTCTGGTTGCATTCCGGTTCCTCAAACCCATGTTCTCCTCTCATCTGCTTGGTTGGAACGGCGACATCTGTCTAATTCTGTAGCTAATATCTTACTTGAGATGCAATCAATTGGATATCATCCTGACTGTGGGACTTGTAATTATCTACTATCATCTCTTTGTGCTGTTGATCAATCGGTGGAGGCAGTTAAAGTCCTGAAGGGCATGGGAGGAGCAGGATGTATTCCTGATTCAAATAGTTATGGCATTGTAATTGGTGCAATGTGCAGAGTGAGAAGGACTGCTGAGGCACAGGATTTGATGAAGCAAATGTTGGTGAAGTTTGGGTTGACACCAGGACAGGGAACACTGGTGAAATTGTTGGCAGCATTACGGGCCAACAGGGAGATATGGAAAGCTGTTGAGATGCTTGAATTCCTGGAGAAAGAGGGTCATTCGGTTGGATTTGAGAGTTATGAGGTTGTGATTGAAGGGTGTTTGGAGAAACGTGAGTATGTTTTGGCCGCAAAGGTTGCGATGGGGATGACAGAAAGAGGTTTTATACCTTATATCAGGGTCAGACAGAAGATAATTGAAGGTTTGGCCAGTATGGATGAGTGGAAGATAGCTTGTGCTGTGAGACAAAGATTTGCGGCACTCAAATCTTAGCTGTTTAATAATTTTGAGTGTGCCAAGTACAATTCTTAATGCTGAACGGGTGACTACATATTGCAAAGACTTATAGCTTCTGCATTATTATGTCATTGTTCTGTTCTAAATGACACTACTGTAAGATTATCCTATGATTTTCAACAGAGTAATGCAGCACCAGAATCTCAGATTTGCAAAACATTTCTGGGTATAATCACTGTAGTCAAAGCATGGAAAAGGAGTGAGCATATACAACAGAACTGGGTTTTCTTTGAATTGTGGAATTAATGTTCCTTCTTAGCCTGAATTTGGTGGGGTTGGTTATTTTATAATAGGGATAGGATCATTATATACCTGACTAAGTTACACTCTTAATCTTTGTTATTGTATTTATATCTAATGGTTATAATTGTTAAGAGTGAATCAATTGTTAAGATTGAGTGTAAGACTTTTTACTGTTACACCAGTGTATGTTGATCTTGCCCCTTTGTAATATATTCAAGAGAATTTGGCAATAAAGTAGATTTTTGTCACCGGAATATGGAGTAATTTCATGTATATTAGTGACCCAAAAAAATAAAAATAATACAAGTATATTAAATGCACCAGATTATAAATTGGTGGAAGATATAATGTAATTTGTGCTTTATTGTTCCAGTTTCAAGTCATCTTTCTTTTTCTGCAGAGTGATCAATGCATAACTTCTGTGTGGCTTATTAACCTTATAATTGACTTCACTTTCATTAGGCCCAAATGACAAGACTTAATCAAATTGTGCACATCACTAAAATAGTTGTAGAGAAGAACTCACCATGAGGTGGGTGTTGAGGGGCACGGCAGGCTGCACGAGAATGAGGGAGGGGGAAGGAGATGAGAAACGGAGTGGGGTTTGAACTCATGTGCTCTCCTCAAATGTCTTATAATTTTACCAGCTGAATTGTATAAGGAAACAAATGTGGAGAAAATTTAACATTACTCTTATGTTTATTTCGTAATTGGTTTGGCTGGAATAGGTTCATTATTCTTTTCCACCAGTAGAAACTATTTTTCAGACTCTGATATTATTGTGAATCTACTGTTTTCTTCCTCATGTAGTCCCTAGTCCTTGGTCCATAAAATTCCTAGTCTACCTGCATATTATTCAATTCAATCCTATTGATGCAATGTCACACTTGAACCTTACATAAAATTAGTGTCAATGAAGTTTCTTGAGCTTGACATATTTCATTCTACAACCACAGCAGGTCAATTAGCCTAGTAATATTGCTTAATTCTTGACAGGGTAGCTAGCATCAATGGCAATGCCACAAGAACCATCTTTATCGTTAGTGTCACGCTTCATCCTAACATAACCAGATTCACCCCAGTCAGCTGCCCATGAATTCTTCACAATCCAATACTTTTCACCATTTTCTTCTCCATACCCAACTATAGTCATGCCATGATTGAGGTTCTTTCCACAACTTCCAGAGAAGATACCTTTTGAATAAAATTGAAATGCAAAACCTCCAGCATCAGTTGCAACAGCGACAGGTTGATGAGCAACTGCAGCTTTTAGCATATTCTCATTGCGAGCAGGTACCTTTTCATAGCCACTTATGGTGACAGCATGGTTCCTAGCTTTGACCTCGTTACACGTGCCATCTGATCCTTGATAAGGATAGTCTTTTTCAGTGGCAAGCCCACCATTCTTTTTTATGAATGTGAATGCTGTTTCCATGTCACCACCTTCGCAGCCTTCATTCCCATTTTTAATATCACAATCTACCAGTTGTTGTTCAGACAGAGGTACCAACTTGCCTGTTTTTATCTTGTTGATTCCTTCTACAGCTGCCACTGCAGAGAATGCCCAACAACTTCCTGCATCAAAGAGTTTGGTGCCATCACATCAACTCAAGACATAATTTAGAAAATGTTAATGGGGCAAGTTATATTTACAAACTTTTTTATTTACAAACTCTTACAAACTACACTATATTCTCCCAAGAGAATACAAACTTTTGCAAACTACACTATGTTCTCCCTGGAGAATATAGTGTAATTTGTAAAAAAATTCTAAAAAGTTTGTAAACGGATCCTGTCCCAATGTTAATTCGTGTCCTTTAGCTAACTAACTCAGCATTAGATAAACATTGATTGTGAGGAAAATTCCTTAATATGTATATAAATCTAGTTACTCAGCTATATTAGTATATTGAGGATTCATATGTATATATAAAAGCTTTGTAGCAGTTGAACTGTGGTATATGAGATTTGAATAAATTTAATTTGGCTCCTCTAAACCATGTACTTATTTATTGCAAGGAACTTTACCACAATTGCCTTGATCCTTGATATGTGTAACTGCACCTTGCTTCCTCCAATCTATGCTATTTGGTAGATCCCCATGTTTATGATACCTGAATCTTGTATGTGAACCCAATCGAGGTTGAAAACCGAGATAGGTACTTGTAAACTCTTCATTTGTAAGATCTGCGAACTTGTTGTCTGTGAGCTTGTAAGAATAGTTTTGAGAGTTGTAGAACTCTATAAAATGAAGATTTAATTGGTAAATGCCAAACCTGACTTCCCATTCTTCTCTATCCATGTACTGTCGTCCATGTCTTTTCAACCAACTTTCATACCTGCTCCTCATGACTCTTGGATCAGATGAATTATCCTTTTGCATTGAATAACCTGCATTTGCAGCTATCCATAGATTGCACAGGACAAGAAGATTGAGGATGGCAACGCTTAATGTTGTAGTTCCCTTCATGGCTAGTTCTTAGTGCATATGGAAAATGACAAGCTTGCATTGATATTTATTATGAACAATATATGCTTTTATTCTTATTATCATGTTTGCTTTCTTTACGTATTTTAATGCATGTTCATTTCTGTTTAGAGGCGTTTCGGCTGCATATTGATCTTCTTGTCTTCATGTCTTTCGTGCTTGCGTGTTTTAACTAGGCAGGAATTCTATATTTCATTTTCTCTGCATGACCATAATGCAGACGTACAAGTCTCTAACTTGCTTAAGGTTTACCTGCCTAAAACAACTCAATTCTGACCAATTTAAATGTTTGATAGGCATTTTCCTTATCTCAATGATCCAAAAGTCTTGTGTTTGAATCATGTAATCAGTTTTGTCTATTACGTATAGACTCGCACAATCAGTTTCATGCACTAATTTCTCCTTGTTTAATACAGTTTAAAATTTCTCTGACTGTGAACAGTTTGTTTGTGTCTTAGGCTTAGTTGTTGATCACAACAGTTTTATCTGGGTTGACCATAATTCCTCCACAAGTAATTTGATAAAACTTTAACGCATCGTTCTTCACTAAAACAAGGTGAGGGGTACTAGTAAGATATTGACGCTCAAGTCAAATTTTGTATAAACTGGTTTATTCATGTAAAAGAATGCGTATACCTTATGTTTAGTATATGAGTTTTATAAGAGTTATCTCGTAGGAAAAAATGATTGTGTAATGTTATAGAGATTCATTTTACGTGCCGGAGGTTTTTTTTTTTTTTTTTGCTTCGGGCCCCACAAAATGTTGTGAGTGTAGAAATTTTTTTCTGGTCATGTTAAATTATAGATGATAAACCCTTAATATATTTGTATTTATAGTGGAGGGGATACCCAAAGGTTCTGTTTGATTTCTATTTTGTAAAACAGTTTTTTAGTTTTCAGAACAAAAAAACTAAAAAATCATTTGTCAAGACCTGTTTTGTAAAAAATATTTTGAAAATTATAATTGTCTTTTTGTTTTTAAAATCAAATTTAGAGAACATGTATGATATGTTTTTGTTTTCTGTTTTGATTTTTAATTTTCAAAAAGAACAAAAATATAAAAAATAACTGTTTCCATTATTATTTTACAAAACACTTTTAAGAACCAAAAAAATCACAACACCTATTTGTTCTGTGTAAGTGGGTTGAGATTAGTTTGTAAAAGAGCATGAGTATGAGCGGCCTTTGTTGATATCATCTTGAAGATATTTTTTTCATTGTAAAAGCCTAGGCCTTAATATAATGGGCCTTAATATATTATTTGAGATCAGTTGTGATGCCTTATGTTGAATGAATCCGAATTTAAATGGAGACTAGGAAAAAAGTTCATTATATTCTAGACGGATAGTTTGTGCCTTATAATACTATTTGAATTTAAAGATTATGAAAGAACGCGGCCGGCTTAAGGGATAGCTGTCTCAGCATGCTAACTTCATGCATAAACCAAAGAATATGGCACATGGGTTTATTTTTGGAGTGTGCTGTATCTATGTAAATATGGTTGTTCCCATAATTTTTTTTTTTTTTAAAAAGACAAAAGAATGAAAGATAATAAGCCTAATCATTTAGCCATGTTTTCATTCAATAAAGTTTCAAAATCATGCATTCAAAAAAAGCGAATGCATTGACTTGAGGCACCTGAATGGCTTCTGTACTTGCCAGTTTTTTTGGTTTACCCTTTAAAAGACTAATTTGGATTGATTTTTTTATGGGAAATATTACTCTTCTTCTACCTAAGATATCATCTCTCATTTTCTCTCACTTCGATTTTCATGCATCACCTTTTTTTCTTTTTTTTCTTGTAATGGTGGGATCTACCCATTTTCTCTCTACAACATAAGATAACTATCTTATGTTAAATGAGACTAATAAAACCCCTTTTTATAGCCAAAAGCTGTTTTTTTTAATGAAAAATTATTTATACTACAAAGTCTATTTGGATGTCTGATCTGATCTTATGTTAAATGAGACTAATAAAACCATTTTTTTTATAGCCAAAAGCTGTTTTTTTTTTTAAATGAAAAAATTATTTATACTACAAAGTCTATTTAGATGTCTGATCTTATGTTAAATGAGACTAATAAAATTCTTTTTTTTATAGCCAAAAGCTGTTTTTTTTTAAATGAAAAAATTATTTAGACTACAAAGTCTATTTGAATGTCTGTTTTTTTTTTTTTAAAAGCAAAAATTAAAAAAAAAAGTCAAAAATTTGCTTATTTCGAAAGCTAAAATTTTTATCTTTAAAAAAAAAAACTCAAAAACTAAATATTTCTTTCAAATTTTATTTTTTTATATTTAAATAGTTTTAATTTCTGAAAAAAGTACTTCCAAAATAAGTAAGGCATAAAATGTTATTTTTTAAAAAACTCATTCAAACGGATCTAAGTCATTAGTGACTACCAGTACCACCATGCCCTTATTAGAAATTAAAATTGATGTCATTGTGGGTTCGTAAAACCAACATTTAAGAGCCATAAACATGCCTATCCTCCAAGCCATCAATATATAATGTGTGATAAGTTAAACAATTAACATACCAAAGCCGCTTTGGTATTTCATAAATGAAAAGTACTGCTCTATTTGTGGGATTCTTCTGATCTTCTGAATTAGGTGGGGTTCTTCTGTTACTCCAGTGAACTTAGCTACCCTTTGTATCTTCAAATGTACACAACATAATGAAGCAAACACAATTTGCAATGGGATCGTCATACTTGCGGAATACGATTGATTCATTGATTCACTAAAATTTGTGAATTTTTTCTTTAAAAAACAAAATATATAAGAGGGTAGATAGAAATTTGTCTAAATTTATTGGAAGTTGGTGTATATTTAGTCGTAATGAATAATCATAATTGACTAAAGGATTACGAAATTAAGTGAAAAGGAAATTAAATGGAACAAAATTTATTTTCCGCTTGTTTGATTGCTTTTTTTTGGATTGCTCCACTGGTTTCCAGGGCTTCGCCCCGACTATGTCCAGTCAGACCCGCGTCGATTACCTAGTATTGGCAGGTGAGTCTCACAGCAAGTACTTTCTGCATACACAAGGTCTCGAACTCGAGTTCTTACTTAACGAACCCAAGTACCTTACCACAAGAGCTAGGGGTGTGCAAAATAACCATAAAAGTGGGTCGAACCATGAACCGAACCGAACCGCTCCATAAAATAACCGGTTTTAAAAGGTTCATGAACCGAACCGGTTTTTAAAGAACCGGTTCATGAACCGAACCGGTTTTTAGAACCGGTTTAAGAACCGAACCAGTTTTTAGAACCGGTTTAAGAACCGAACCGCTTCCGAACCGAACCGAACCATTTTCAAACCAAACCAAATTAATTTTTATAACTTCATTTTTTAAAATTTTTAAATTTTTTCTTTTCAAAAGAGGGTCGACCCGAACCGGTTCCGAACCACTTCCGAACCGGTTCCGAACCGAACCGAATCACTTTCGAACCGAACCGAACCACTTCCGAACCGAACCACTTTCGAACCGAACCACTTAAACCAATTCGGTTCGGTTTTTCAAAAAAACCGGTTCGGTTCGACCCATGCACATCCCTAACAAGAGCCATCCCTCGTTGGTCACTTGTTTGATTGCTTATATAGCTTATACTCGATCCCGTGTCATTTTAAATGAAATGATATCATTTTCTTTTGTGTATATTTGATTATTTTTTACATTCTCTATCCTTCGTAAAATTAAGAAAAGAGAGAAAATGAAGGAGAGAAAAGATAAAAAATAACAATTATACACCAAAATAACATTATTTTATCTAAAATGACACAAAGTTGTGTCATTTAAAATGATAAATATTTCTCACTTGTTTGGAAAAAAAACATTTGTGATTTTAAATGACATCGTTTTAGTATATTTTTAGTGATTTTTTATATAAATCTCTCTCAATATATTTGATATTACTCGTAGAACTATATATATTTATAATTTATGGGGAAATGTTATACTTACAACTTATTTTCCTTTACAACCTCTTACACTCAATATCTTAACCGTTGATTTATTTTCCTTTATAACCTCTTACACTCAATATCTTAACCGTTGATTTCCGTCAATGAACGGTTAAGATTTATTACGAATTAATAATTAATTAATAAATTTTATTGGCGAAAATCTTAACCGTTGATTGACGAAAATCAACTGTTAAGATATTGGTTGTAAGAGATTGTAAAGGAAAATAGGTTGTAAGTATAACCTTCTCCTAATTTATAATAGAAAAAATGGCTCCATTCAAATTTAGACAGCATAACATAACCTCATGTTACTGAAATCCTATTTGGTAGTGTTTGTGTTGGTTTTAATTTTTTTAAAGCTTCTTAAAAAATATTTTACTTTTTATAAGTAGTTGTTTTGTACATAGAATAAATTAAAGTAACCTATCTTTATTATCATATTTTTCATAAATAAAAAAACTATACATACATATGTAAATTGCCTGGTACTTTGATAGATGTTTGAAATTACGTACCATGACTTCGACAACTGGTTCCATTAAATAAAACTTCAACTGCGATATGTGTATATACAATTCAATTACAATGTTATTCAAGCTAGTTAGGTTCAGGAATATATTGTAAGAGTTTTCATTTTATCTTTTAACATAACACAACAAACTTTCCTACACACATAATATTTTGTGGGGCTCACACATTTAAAAAAATAATAATATAGCACGCAAAATGAATCTCTATAACATTACAGAATCACTTTTCCTACAACATAATAAACATAAAACCCATATTGTAAAGTCTAGGGGATATAGGGGGAGGCAAGACCTACAAACAGATAGATGCTATTAATTAATATATAGATATAGATATCCCATGCACTTAATCATGATTGAGCATTGTCAAACTCTTTTCTCCTTAAAAAAACTACACTAATTCCAGTTAAGATATGATGATGGAAGAAGGTACCTAGAAACCCCTAGACAAGAAGATATGCACATTCAGACAGAGAGAAGCATATACCCTACATGTGGGAATGGTTTGGGGACAAAACAAAGAAAGCATAGTGCGTGCAAACAATTCACATGGGAGCATAACATGATCTTTCACAAGAAGGCCTCTCTTTTTCCTCTCTTTCACAGCTCATACCCCAAATCCCACGAGTCCACACACATATATTCTACTTATCTTAATTACTGTACCTAGCAAGCTTTTTAATCAAATGATTAATGAAACACGTCGCACTCGCACCCCATGCATAACCATAACACCTTATAAATAATAATATTATGCACATGGCCGTTGTTCTCCTCTTAGATAAAGATCACATCCCATATGATTTAACCAATCACTAACTCTGTCATGTGGGGTTTGTCTTACCTTTTGTCTTATAGATAATCTTTAAAATTTAACCAAGAACGTGAACACAACTAATTCTGTTTTCGTTTCGTAATTTTGATGACTACAAGTCATTTTTCTTTTTTCTTCTTTTAATTAACCTTTAATTCTACGCGTATAAAGTCTAATTTGAGATCTTTTCCTCAACCATATATGCATATCAAATATGAGAAAATATTTTCTCATGTTGCAGGAGAATTCAAATCTCATGTTGTGACTCGATTTGCGTGCAAAACTTTATTAAAAAAAGAAAAAGAAATAAAATTTGCACGCAAATCGAAGGGTTACGCATGAGAATTGAATTCTCATGCAACATGAGAAAATCAAATCCCATCAAATATACCTAAATTGGTTAACTAGGAATTGGACCTTTGTTTGACTCTCTTTTCTTTCCATAATAATTGAACTTCTCGATATTGCAATTTACTAAAACACAAATAGGCTTGCTAACATTTTAAGTGTCGTAAAATGATTTGAAGGGGTTAAAATTAGTGTGTTGTGCTGAGGCAGATAAAATGGGAAGAGCAAGCATATAGGAGAGAATGTTCTAATAGGACTTAAATGACCATTGACCAAATTAGGGGCACCCACCCTACTAAAGAGAAGGTCACAAGGGCACGTGGTGGCTGATTCCCACTACTTATTAATCTTACTAGCGACTTTCAAGTAACACCGTTGAGACCCAACCCCTCATCCTAGCTGTTAATAGCTGTCCAATCCCTCTCCATCCCCATGTGACCCCACTCCACAAAACACATAGATACACATACCCCCAAAGATTATTTTTTTTTGTAGGATTTTAAACCCTACAACAAAATATAACAATTAAAAATTCACACATTTCTTTTTTATTTTTAAAAACAGAAAAAGAAGAAGAAAAGCTTATGATTATGTTTTTCTTCTTCTTGTGACTTTCTTCTCTCTAACATTCCCTCTGGTTGCTGGGGATATTATAAAGGGCTGTGTTAGAGGCTCATTGGTTTCATTTCTACTCATTATGCAATATAGATAGCATTTGTTAAGGACAATGCAACAACAACAACAACAACATATCTGAGGTTTGCAAAAAGTCCTGTTTCTTTTGGTTCTGTTTCTTCTTCTTATTATTGTCTTGTGATTGGTGTGTGGTGTCTGTCTCAAATGGCACAATTACCTCCTAAGATCCCAAACTTGTCACCAAGTTGGCCAGATTTTTCTAGTTACCACAATATGTCATCTCTTGCAAATGTTGGCAACAACAACACAAACCATTATCATCATCATCATCATCATAGTCAGAACCCTTCTTGGGTTGATGAGTTCCTCGACTTCTCCTCCGCCAGGCGCGGTGCTCACCGCCGGTCGGTGAGCGATTCCATCACCTTCCTCGAGGCACCAATGCTCGATGATTGTCGTGGCAACCCTGCCATGCCACATAGTTCTGGAAACGACAATGAGTTCGAAAAGTTTGATGATGATCAATTCTTGTCCATGTTCGCGGATGAAATCTCTGGGGTCCCCATGCCACCAACCCTGTCCTCCTCAAACAATTCAAGCCCTTCTGATCAGAATTTCATCAATGATGAGAAAGAAACGAACCAACCCGTGAAGCAGGAGGAGGAGTTGGAGAAGCATGAACATGAGGAAGAGGAGAAGCAGCAGCAGCAGCACCAATTGAAAAATGAACCAGATGAGGTTGAAAGCCAATGTAAACTAGAAATCACAGAGGCTCCAAATAACACGAATTCTACTTCTTCCAATGATAGAATCACTGACCCCAAGAGAGTCAAAAGGTAGTGATCAAACATTCATATCTATATGCTTTCTCTGGTAAAGTTGCAATGACCCTATGACACAAAAATTGGATAATAAGAGTTAAGATCTTACTTGAATCAATGTAACTTTTTTTATTTTTTTATTATGGACTTGATTTTGCTATTCTATAATAATGGTTAATTAGTGTTTATGAATTACTCTTTATTATTCATAAACTGAAATTTGTTTCCTCTTGGTTTATATATTTTTCTGTTTTATTTTTTCTGCAACTGAAAATGAACCGTACTAAAATGCTAAGTAATAATATATATATTTTTTATTTTTTCTTTGAATTCTGCATCTAATTCTCTTTTTGCATCAGAATCTTGGCAAATAGGCAATCAGCACAAAGATCGCGAGTGAGGAAGCTGCAATACATATCAGAGCTTGAGCGAAGTGTAACTTCATTACAGGTTTGTGATGTAACATGTTGTGATGACAACATATAATATATTTTTTAAGAATAATGTTTTTTGTATTATAAGAGATAAAATAAAGGATTTGTGTTTTCTAAAAATTACTTTAGATAACTTTATCTAATATTCATCGAAATGACGTCGTTTTGGGACGGAAATCATGATGTTTTTGTAATTTTAATTTGTTTCAGGGTTATAATAATCTTTACATTTTAAATTTTAAATTTTTCAACTTTAAAATAACGTCGTTTCGATAAACATTAAACAAAATTATCTAAAGTAACATCAGAAACTATTTTCCTTAAAATAAAAGTATATAAGACTCATGTAAAAAGAAGAGATAAAAAAATAAAATAAGTCTCACATAATGTTATGTATGTGTACTCATTTTCCTTAAATATTAATATAGTATATAAGACTCATGTATGTGCTCAAAGGAATGGGGAAGAAGAAGATCCTCCCCTCCATGTGTGAGATAAAAAAATAAAATAAGTCTTACATAATGTTATGTATGTGTAGAAGATAAAAATAACATAAGATACCCATCCATATTTTTTTCGTGGGTGAGTACAATAAATATTTTGACTTTTCATAGAATTTTTTGTATGGCATATAATTTGATGTCTAGTAATACTAATGATAATATTATTGACCTTTTCTTATTCTGTTTGCTGTTGACCAATGAAGGCCGAAGTTTCAGTGCTGTCTCCACGGGTTGCATTCTTAGATCATCAACGCTTGCTTCTAAATGTTGACAACAGTGCTCTCAAGCAAAGAATCGCCGCCCTTGCCCAAGACAAGATCTTTAAAGATGGTAATTTCTTTAATAAGTATTCTTCTAATTAAAACAATTATTAAGTTAAATTTAATTATTTTTTCTTAATTTTTTTATTGGTGGATTAATTTTCCATCAGGGCTCATTTACTTCTGTCATATATTTTTAATAAATTTTAAACGGATAATGGTTACGTAAAGTATGTACAGCCTTGTTTGCTAAACCACATGGTTATCCTCTTCATCTATGTAGCTGATATATATTTATTCGTAGCCGATAAATCTTTCGTACTACTACTGTACCAAGATTCAGTGTTTCTCATCAATGAGAGCAATACACATTAAAAGAGAGAGAAAAAATTTGACAATAAAAACATTAAATCAGCTGACATGTAATATTTTTGTTGGTGGGATATACTGAATCTTTGATACAGCAGTAGTAGCAAAGATTTATTCGTAGCTTTTTATACTTCTCTGGCTTCTATAAGAAAAGAACCTTTTAATGAGACGTTCAAGTTTCTTAGAATTATTATAAGTAAATTATTATTTTGGTCATTGAAAGATTATATTATATCAATTTAGTTTTTGAAATTAGATAAGCAAGACTATTTTAATTCTTAAAAAGTAGACAATGAAGTTAATTTTTTTTTTAAAAAATTTACATCAATTTTGTCTCTCAATAATAAAAAATAACATCAGTTTATTGTGTTAATTATAAATTTTTTATATCAATTTAGTCCCTCAATCTTGAGGCTTTTGCACAGAAAGATGGTTTATTGTCATATATTTTTGAGGAACCAAAACAATGTCAGCTGATCAGCTTTACAAAGAATCAAATTGGATGTTGAAATCTGGATATTTGCATCTGTGCATGCTATATGGATACACTTGTGTGGTCAATTTGTTTAGTTTTTATTAGGCTTTAAGCACATTAAGCACATAAGGAAATTTAGAGAAAAAGAAAGCATGAATTAGTGTATTTATGAGAATAAGTAAAAGAATTTGTGCTTTTAAATTGACAATCTGATTATCTTATTGTGACCATTGGCAAAGGGGAAAATGACAAAATGAAAATTGAGAAAATGAACTAGGAGCTCCTCAAATTTGGTTAAGTATTCTCCAGAGAGGATTCATTATAGTGATTAATTAGCCAAATTAAGAACAAAAGAGACACTAGTAAAATTGCACTGTTATTGGCCTTTTCTCGTTGTAGTTGCATACTATATAATTATTTCATTACTTTAGAAGGGAGAAACAGACCAATTATGAAACTGCACAGACTCACATTGATTTTAGTGAAAGTGTTAGCATGCACGCGTGTTTTAGTGTCTGTCTGATCATGTGTTCTTCTCTCATGTCACATTGAGAATAATATTCCACATATTTATTTCATTACTTTAGAAGGGAGAAACAGACCAATTATGAAACTGCACAGACTCACATTGATTTTAGTGAAAGTGTTAGCATGCACGCGTGTTTTAGTGTCTGTCTGACCAGCCCTTCATTAATAATTATTTTAATACAAAAGTTTAACTTGGTCCCCAAAAATTATATTAATAATTTTATATTATATTTCATTAACATGGTTGTTCGTATAAGAATTTAATAATATACAAGTCCAGATTCTCTTATTTGTACTTAGAAATTTCACACTTAAAGTCACCTTTTACCGTATAAAGAATCATTTCAATCTAAGAAAATGTGATATTAAAAGTTTTATATTATATTTTTATAACCCTTAATGTTGTTTAACTAATTAAGCATCCAAAATTGTAATCATATAAATGCAGCTCATCAAGAGGCACTGAAGAGAGAGATAGAGAGACTGAGGCAAGTTTATCACCAACAGAACCTGAAGACGATGGATAATGCTGCAGGGTCACCATTGCCATCCCCAGCACCAAAGCCAATATGTGATTCTCACGCGGAAATGGAACAGCTTCTCAATGTTTAATTGAACCCTTTCATGATCAAGTATTAGTTTACATATGATACTGTGATTCTTTTCATTTTTATAAAAGAAATTGCAGAGTTTTGGATAAGATATGTGAGAAAAGAAAAAAGGGGAAAGAATTGACAAAAAAGGCCAAATTTTTCTTCTTTGAATGGTATATTGAATGTTATCACTTACCGTTGGGTCGTGAGATGTTGAGAATTTTTATGGGTTTTATTAATATTATATTAAAGGAGATAAGTTATCTCATGTCATAGAGACAAATTTGTGGGCTCCACTATCTAAAGAATAAAAAAGAAAAAAGGTGGCACAGTTATCGATGAGTGTGTAAGAGATAAAATTATCACATGTAGCATAAAAGTAATTTTACCCAATTTTTATTAGTCAATTCATGAAAGGAAAATTATATTCACTGAGAAGAGTCACGTTCTGGGTGGTGAGGCTTCTCTGTTGGAACAGACTGCGCAGGCACGTGATGTGTTTGCTTTAAAAGAAGGGGACCACTCAAAAAGTTTTCAATATGATTGGGATGCAGCTAGGGAAACACATGTGCATCAGTGGCATCAAAAGAGAGGGTGTGGAAGAAACAGTTGTATATGTCCACGATTCTTTCAGTTCTTTATTTTGTTGTCTTTGGTTCTTTTCTATTGTGTTGGGATGGATGAAAGGAAGGTATATGTCAGTGAAATCTTGGATTTTATGGGTTTGGCTGTACTTTAGATTATGTAATCAACTTTATTTGACATATTAACTAAAAAAAACCAAAATGTAAATATTCTGTTGAGTCAGTTGCGGTTGTGTATAGTGAAAGTTTTAACTGTTTCACGAATTTTTATGTGTTGTGTGGACTAATCATACTTTCCTTTGGCCAAAGAGGGAAAAAGATTACGAAGATTTAAAGGGTTTTATAGTTCTCATTCAACATTAGAATTATAATTTTTTTACATATCCTTCGATTTCTGTGTTAACATGGGTCCTACATATAATTTTTTCTAACACATGGGTCCCACATATTTTTTATCTCTACAACATAAGATTTCAATTTATAAAATCTTGATTTAAATTATATAATTTAAGGGTAAAAGAATAAAGGGATGCCCAAGGATCACCCTTTTTTTTTTTGAAGAAAATGATAAGAAATAAAAACAACTAATGTAGTAACAGAAACTGAAATCTATGATACAATTAGTTGAGTGCAATTATAAGCAAATCTAATCAACCATAGATTATTTGAGTAGAATATTCTCTTCTAGGAATGGGTAGCAATAACAACCATATACAGGACTTGATGTGAGACCAAATGTAAATGTACTCATTGTCTTCCCTTGAAGTAGATTTAATATATATTTATGTGGAATTGACATTGACATTTCTTTTTCCTTTTTTTCTCTAGCTTGTATATTATGCTGTTGTTAGTGGCTGTTATGACATTTGCACTGGCATGAATGTGACCTTTTGGCCGTAATGATATTTACTGTTGGTCCAATCCAGTCCAAACCAGTGAATTCAAGTCCATGTATTAACTGTTCAATTTAAATTACTTCACATCAAATGATAATAACCGAATTGGTGCATAGGAGCTAAATAGATAGAAGTAAGAGTATGTATTTGATTTTCCTAATATTATTTTTAGGAGGAGTTTAAAATCTTAAATTTTATATCCGTCCCAAATATAATTATCTCCTATAAAAAATATATGTGATTTATCCAAAAATAAATAAATAAATAAAATCAACACTTCACAGGCAATATGGTCAATGTATGCATTAAACCTAAATCATTCTAGAAGTTTCGGTACAGTTATGTAGCACTGAACTTGCTTAACAACTTCTGTTCCTTGAGCACCACAATACTGTTCATCACTCATAATTTACTTTTCTAGCAAAGGATCCTACTGTGGTGCCACGAGCACAGAACAGTGGCATACATGCCACAACTCACTACAACATGGTAATTTCACTGTGTCAGTGCTAATATACCGAGTTTTTTTGTACAACTTTGACATGTTTAAATTTTAACGTGAAACTCAAATTAACCAATTTTGTATTTATGAAGCTAGAGAGGAAGTTTGTGTGATATTTGTACACTGCATCAATTTGCTATAGTAATATACACATTTGATATAATGCCTGCCATTATTCTAAAAGCCTTTGGTCCCTTTGACTGTGGAACAAGCAGTCAAATGCGCTATGAAGTAAAACGTTTGAGTGGTCAATTTCACTCGATCCTCCAACTATCAGTGTTGTCCCTAAAGTGGTAAAATCTTCTACACTAGCTCAATTTTTTGCACAGGAATAGTTTTAACATAGAGAGGCCAAATAAAGGCTGGTCCAGTTTACTTGAGGGTTGAAGCAATATATAGGCTAATTCATGTCAAAAAATTTCCGAAGACATTTTTCTTGAGGCTAAGTAGCTTTGAATTTTCCTCATACTATATAAATTTGAATAGTAATAATAATAATAATAATTACGACTTAGCTTTATCTAAGGTAATAATGTTACACAAATCACAAACGAAAAAAGAGAGAGAGAATAAACATAGTAATTTATCCTGGTTCACTCAATTTAGACTACGTCCAGCTTGTTGTACTATATTCATCTCACCGTCAATCGTTACTAGTCACTCGGTTTATAAGGAGAATATAAATAGGATTAGAAAATCCTAACAATAGCTATTCATAGGCTCAAGTCCAAACTACTAAGAAAAAGAAAAATCATAATAAATCAGAGGCTCACAACAGTACCTATTCTCTACGGGCCTTGAACGCTGCCCCCCAGACCCCGGCTCGCTCACCTGGGAGCAAGATCCCAGTTGCCTTTCTGCTAACCCTGACAACAAAGGCCCTCATCAGCATGCGAAGTATGAGCAATACCCAACATTCTCCCACTAGGTGAATGCTTCACATGTTTCTTCAATCCCAATGCAGCTGTACACCATTCAAACTTATATGAAGTCACTGCCTTGGTCAGAAAATCAGCACTGTTGAGCTTTGTGTCAACCTTCTCCAACAATACAACTTTGTCTTCAATCATCTCTCTGATGAAGTGGTATTGCATGCCGATATGTTTGGTCCTCGCATGGAAACCTAGGTTTTTAGCCAAGAAAATGGTGCTCTGAATGTCACACCTAACGATCATCGCTCCTTGTGCAAAGCCAAGCTCTTTACACAACCTCTGCAACCAGATAACTTCCTTAACAACATATGTCAAGGCCATGTACTCAGCCTCTGTAGTAGATAAAACAATAGTATTCTGCCTCACTCATCCAACTGATAGCTCCCCAAAATGAGGAAATAACATACCCACTTGTAGACCTTCCACAATGAAACACACGCTTCACTGCCGTCCAATGCTCTTTCCCTGGCTTGGACATATACCTGCTCAATACTTCCACTGCTTAAGCAACGTCAGGCTAGTACAAATCATGGCATACATCAGACTCTCAACTGCACTAGCATAAGGAACTGATGCCATCTCTTCTTCTTCTTCAGTCTTAGGACACTGGTTAGCTGATAACTTAGAACCAGTAGACATGAGAGTCAACACAGGTTTGCAGTCAATCATCTTGAATTTCTTTAGAACATCCTCTATATACTTTCGTTGACTCATCTATAATCGTCCTTTGTCACACTCCCTTTTAATTTGCATACCCAAGATCACATTTGTAGCGCCTAGATCTTTTATTTCAAACTGCTTTCCTAGCAGTCTTTCACATTGCTGATCATCTTCAAACTATTTCCAACAAGTAACATGTCGTCAACATACAAAGTTAGAATAACAAAGTCACCTTTTAACCTTTTCACATAAACACAATGATCAGCATCACAGCGGTCAAAGCCAAGCTTCACCACATAAGTGTCGAACTTCATGTACCACATCCTGGGGGATTGCTTCAAGCCATACAACGATTTATCCAGCTTGCAGAGTAGCTCCTCTTTGCCTCTTAGTATGAACCTATATGATTGCTTCATGAAAATAACCTCCTCCAAATAACCATAAAGGAAAGTCATCTTCACATCCAATTGCTCCACCTCTAGGTCACATGCAGCTGCTACAGACAAAAATCAGTCTTATGGAATTTAACTTTGCAACAAGTGAAAATACCTTTGTAGCGCTCCATCTCCCCATTGGCACAACCTTCTTCTTGAACACCCACTTGCAACCAATTATTTTCCGGTCTGCATGCATATTCACCAAACTCCAAGTTTGACTTTTCATCAGAGACTTCATCTCGTCTTTCATAGCTTCCTCCCACTATTTGGCATCCTCTGAGCTCCTAACTTGTTTTACATTACTCGGATCATCACCTGTAATACTAAATGCACAAATATCATCACTAGCACACAGGATATAATTTTCAGGTGTATACCTCTAAGATGGTCTTCTTTCCCTCGTGGATCTCCTCAGAACTGGTGCATCAACCTCATCCTCGGTTTCAGAAACTTCATCCTCTACCTCGTTATATTCAGCAACTTCAGAATTCAAATTTTCCAACCCAACCTGTGAGTTTATTGTATCCTCTTTCAAACCCACTTCCAACTCCACTATCAGTGGCTTTTTAGGAGCTTCAGGAAAAATTTAATTCAACTTAGATTTCCTGAATACAACGTCTCTGCTGTAAGTTACACTTCTAGTACTTGAATTCCACAACTTGTAACCTTTGACGCTATCCTTGTACCCAATAAAGAAACACTTCTCAGATTTACTGTCAAGCTTCTTTTTTTTCTCCTTGGGTACGTTCATATATGCTTCACAGCCAAATACTTTGACATGAGATACGTTTGGCCTTTTTCAAATAGTGCTTCATACGAAGTCTTCTCCTTCAAGATCGATGTAGGAGATCTCTTCTTCAGATAACAAGCAGTAGCCACTACCTCCGCCCAAAACTCAGCTACCAAGCTTGCACCACTCAGTACAAGAAAACCACGATCCGGAGTCGGTGTCTTGGTGTCAGTTTTAAAAACCGACCCTACATCTACCGATTATCAGCTCGCCTAAGCTACTTAAAGTTTTCTCTCTCTCTTCGCTAAGTATCCAATCGGCGCATCTTTTTTTTTTTTCTTTTTTCTTTTTTCACAACAAACTCATTTCCTTTTTTCTCTTTCTCTCTCGACTTGGTGTTGCTGTTTCTGAATGGCCATTCTTTATTTCTCTTCTTCACCTTGTCCTCCCTAACCCTAATCCTATTTTTTTCACTTTTACACATGATAGCTGCGCTTTTTGCCTGATATTTTTTTAAAATTTGTTGGATAACAATTATTTTCTGACTTTTTGGATTCATTTTTTTAGGTGGATATGATGATTGTCCAGGCTATTGGCTTACTTGATGATCTTGATAAAGAGCTGAATACATATGCCATGAGGGTTCGAGAATGGTTTTCTTCGTTTTCATGTAATTATATTTTTTTTAACTCTACGATCCATTTGATTTCCGATCCGCTCTCTTCCCTTTCCACCAAAAATTGTTCTCGTCAAAACTTTGATCATCAAAATTATTTGATTTTGATGAGTTTACCATCAAAATCATCAAAACCCCTATAGTGAATGCTTCTGCCTACTTGTTCAAAAAGACCTCTGATCTGATTGATTACAAGGTACTCTTCTCTTGGAGCATTTTATTAAAATTTATTCATCAAATGCATGAAACTCAGAAATTGTCATGAGAAGGAATCAGTGGGAAAAATGTGAAAATTGCTAAAAGACACAAATATGACATGGGCTATAGTTGTTGTAAATGATAGCTAGGGTCAATACAAATAATGCATTGTTTCTTTAATCATCTTTATTTTATTTTTTCAAGGAGAAACGTCAATTTAGTTTTGAATATGGGAGATATGGAAACCCAACGACAGTGGTTTTAGAAAAGAAGATGAGGTTTGTGTTTAATTTCATTCTCTTTACATTCTTAAATGTTCTTCTATATATGTTTCATCAAATGTGTAGCACATAAGTTATAGTGTTAAAATTATAATTCAAGTGCTAGACAGTGATTAAATTCACATCGCTGATGTGGGTACATATTCAATGGGACAGAACAAGAGAAAGAGATTTTTATTGCTAACACTTAAGAATTTCCCTACATGATTGTTATGATCATGGATACTTAAAGAGTCTTTTATGAAGCAGTGTACTAGAGGGTGCTGAATCAATTTTGTTCCTGGCATCTGGGATGTGTACTAGCACGGTTATGTTGATGGCACTAGTTCTAGCTGGTGGACATATTGTGACCACCACGAATTGCTATAGGAGAACCAGAATATTCATTGGGAACGTGCTTCCAAAGATGGGAATCACGGTATATATGATTTACTTTGGTTGTCTATAGTATTTTGTTTTATCTAAAACTGCTACTTTTGTTGTTATGTTTCTTCAGGTGACTATCATTTCTTGAACTTACTTAAAGAGTGTATTTAAATTTAGATTAGCTTGTTTTAATTTTTTTAAGAGTTTCTGAAAAGAGTGACTAATGGTTATAAACTCATTAAAATGTTCACTTTTCTAAATAGGCCACTATAATTGATCCTGCTGATGTTGGTGCCTTGGAACGTGCATTGGAACAGAACAATGTCAGTGGTGGAGAGAGTAATTGGTTTCTTTTGTGAAGTTTCTCTTTTGATTTCTTTGGAAATAATGAATAGTATTGAGTCATAAGATATGGTATATTATATACATGTGTGCAGGTTTCATTATTCTTCACTGAGACTCCTACCAATCCATTTCAAAGATGTGTTGACATTAAACTTGTTTCAGAGCTTTGTCACAAAAAAGGGCTTTGGTGTGCATTGATGGTACATTTGCCACACCTATAAACCAAAAGGCCCTTGCCCTTGGAGCTGATCATGTTGTGAACTTTGCAACAAAATACATTGCTGGAAATCATGATGTAAGTTTGTGTGACCAATGGTGGAGTTCTGTTATGGAAAAAAATAATGTTTAGAAACATTAAAATGTTTGTGCAATTGAAGTTGGTTTTGTATTTGATGGTTGGATTGTATATATTTTTTCACTTGTTATATCAAAATTCATCAAAAGAATCACTTGTTTGCCAAAATATTTAATCTACATTTCAATCATTCATAGTTAAGCTTTAAGATATTCATTTCACACCTATAATTCATTTCTTCATTTGATTTCATGCAATCGCCATTGCTGTGTGGAAAGAGAAAGGGATGAACCGGCTGAAAGATCAGGCCAGACAGAATGCATAGTATGTCAAAATTATGTTGTTCAAGTTATGTTGCAAACTTTAGATTTGATATTGTATTATCTGAATGTGTTAACTTTGGTTTTTATGTTGATCATGTGCATTAAAATGTAAGTTCCCCTTCCCCGCGGGATTTTCCATGGAAGATTGTGCGAGGTAATTGTCTTCTCTTCTCTTTTGAGTGCACTTTTTACTCACGGGATGATGGTTGTTTTAGAGCTGAATCCTTTTAATGGATTTTTTTTTATTATTACCTGCTCTCTTTTAACTTTGTTATGTTCCTTTTTGAATGAATATGTAATAGAATTGGATTGTTAATGTAGAATTTCTCGTAGCAGTCTGCGTTGGATGTGCCAATATATAGAAGGATTGCCATTTAATGTATTAATTATATTCTTATATTAAAATCATCCTTTCTTTTTACTATTTTTTTTCTTCTTGTTTTGGTCTCAAACAGGGTGAAGCACAGGATTATCTGTTTATTGCAACTGAAACATACAAATTCATTTTGGATTGTATGCCTAATTTTTTGTTCTGTCCCTTCTTGTGTGACCATTGTCTACTTAAGTTCATTCTATGTTGTCATGTTCATTTCTGCTTCCATGGGCTTCATCGGCTATGGCCTCGAATGGCTTGTCATCAACCAACTCATCACTTTGCCTTATTTTCTGGTATGTACTACTGGTTGTGGTCTTTTCATCACTTTACTTTGTTTTTAGTGAAATGCCCATTTTCCTTTTTAAGTTAAAACATGAATTTTTCACCCCACAACTATGGAGCTTTTTCCCTTTAATTAATAATGTTGGACCGGATTACTCGAACTTTTTTATGAACCGGTGAAACAAGTGATAAAAAAAATATAAAATTTTCTAATGTGATTTTAACTTAATTAATCATTAACATTTTTAAATTATTAATAGCTAGAAGAATGATGGGTGATGTGGTCTTTCAGCACTTACCTTGACTGTTCGGTGCCATAACTGTAACTTATGCTAGCCATTTTTTTCTGCTGGGAATATAGGCCTAGTGGCGTCCCCATTAACCACCCAAAAGAATTTTTTAATTGATCGGTTTTATAGAAAAATATTTTTTTAACAAAAAAATAATTTAGTTCAATCTAACTTAATAATAAAATATGTATTAAAAAAAGAGTCAAAAAAATATTGCTATTTTTTTATTTAGGATAAAAAATTGAAGATCCTAACTCAAGGTTACTCTGTTAAAAAGCTTGAGTATAGAATTAAGTTTCATGTTTCTGCAACTTGCATTTTCTAATGCTGTATACCTGGTTGATGCAATTCAAGGGGGAGATATGCTTATCAAAGCCTGTAAGCCTGCACTTGAGTCTAATTACATCACAAAAATCATTCATGATTGCAAACGGGATAGTGAGGTCTCTGATTTATTTGGTGTTAAACTTGGTGTTTTTTTAGCTTTCGGAATATTTTTTATTGAGTTTTTTTTATGTTATTTTTTTATTGTCGTATGGACAATTTTTTTATTCTATCATTTTTTCGTTGCCTACTTAAAGTCGTTGTGACCTCTAGTTTAGCCAATTTAGTTGTTTTGTTCGAATCTTTGGCTGCTTATTATATCATTTAGATGATTGATAAGATACTTGGTGTTTACACATTGTCTATAAGTTTAATTCATGCTTTAAAAAATAACGCTTAGAGGCAAATCCATATATTTTGAGTATATTTTTTAATTTTTTAATTAATACTTTTATCAATTTGGGATCAATTTTTTAATTAATTCTTTTACCACATGACTGCATTCAATTGAAGAATCTGTTTTTTTTCTTTATCCTTATTAAAATTTCTTCTTTCACGTAGCAATTACAGTTAGGTGAGATTGTGTTCAATCAGGGTATAAGAAAGCATCATTACTCATCTGTTTGGTTTGTATAAATCAAATAGATAATTTGATTTATATACTAGATTGCTTGCCTAATTAAAAATGATTCTCCTGAAACTACAGGATTTGGAATTGCTTTCTTTCTATTCACTGCCACATACCCTACTACTCAATTTTCCACCTTCATACTTGATCATTGCAGATACTATCCAACTACACTCCATCACAAATAATTGAAAGGTAAATTTTTTCTTCCTTTTTTTCCTTTTTTTATTCTAAATTTACCATTCAATTTTGGAATTTGGAAGTGATTCAGAATTTTTTTATTTTCCTCGATTTTAGAGGAGATGCCTTATATGATCATTGAACTAGAGATGCCCTGTTCTGTTTGGTTGGAGTGTGATAAACAAATTTTCACTTTGTTAGTTTATTTTAAGCTTCGAATTGGATTAAACAAACATATGTAAATCTTATTATTATAACAGTATACGAATAGGTATATGTAGGAATATTTTTAAAGTTTTATTTTTTAGTATAATTAATTATAATTCCTTTCCAAATATTTAGGATAAATAATTATTCTTTTAACTTTAATGCAGGTAGCAGAGCAACATTCTCGTGCTCAACCTTCTTCACATTGTGCTACTCATCAACAATAGTATACTTATCAGCCATATAGTAGATTGCTCATATTTAAATATTTGTAGCTGTATTGACATTGTGATTACTTTTATGATTAATTTGTAAAAAAATTATGTACTTTATTTTTGTTATATGTTTGAACTATAAATTTTTAATGTTAGGTTTTTTATATTGATCTTTATCATTGTTTCTAGTTTTTCCTTTTTTAATTGTAATGTTATAATCAGAGTTTTGATCATAAAAAATAAATGTATTTATGATCAACAAAATTACTGCATAAGTTTAAGTCAAATTATATAATTTAAATGAATTTTACAATTCAGTGGCTGTTTGAAATATTTATGTTTACCAAAAAAAAGTATATTCATTGAACCCACCACAGAAATATTTTTTTTAAAAAATGAATTACACAATTTAGCGGCGGTTCAAAATCGTCGCTATAAATAAAAATTATTTATTTTTTTTCAATAATCAACCGCGGTTTCTCTATATTTAGCGTCGGTTTAATTTTGGCGTCGATTATTCCGACGGTTCCTTTAAACCGACGCTAAATTTTTTAACGTCGCCATATACTAAGTCGGTTTTCAATTGGACGCTGGATTTTTTAGTGGCGGTTTGAATCGCCGCTAAAATTTAAAAAAACCGCCGCTAAATCCTGTTTTTGGTGTAGTGACTCAGCATGCTCTGTGCTTTCTCCATGAGAGATCGATTCAACCTCTCTGTCACCCCATTTTATTGAGGTGAGTAGGGCATAGTCTTCTGCCTTGCAATCCCATTGCTCGCACAGAACTGGTCAAATCTTGTTGAACATAACTCCCCTCCATTGTCAGACCTTGATTTTTTTGTCAAACTAATTTTCCACCAAAGCCTTGAACTCGTGGAACTTATCAAACACTTCATCCTTTCTACGCAAAAAATATAACCATACATATCATGAAAAATCATCAGTAAAAGAAACATAATACCTTGATTTTCCATGTGATTCCACAGGTGTGTAGCCAAACATGTCGTTGTGTATCAGGTCCAAAATTCCCTCTGCTCTTCCACCTATAGAATCAAAAGATACCCGATTTTCCTTCCCTTGCAGGCAATGCTTGTAAAATCCAAACCCTATAGAGCAGCGCAGAATTCCATCCACCAGCTTTTTTGATGTCATAGTATCCAGACCTTTTCCTCCAATATGCCTCAGCCTCCTATGCCATAACATAGCAGTGTCCTCCTCCACCTGTTCTGAAACATAGCTTTCACCACTTAATATTGTGTTACCCAATAATTTCCATAACTTACCATGGCGCTCTCCTCTTGCAATAACTAATGTTCCTATAGTTAGCTTGTAAGAATACTTGTCATTGCTGAAATTAATACCAGCATTTGCCATACTATCAACGGAGATTAGATTTCTAGTAAGCCCCGGAATATGCATCACATCCGGTGGATTCTTGACTGTTCCTTCACTCATCTTCAGCTTTACCTTCCCATGCCCCACAATAGCATGAGTCGTGTCATCTCCCATTCTGATTGTACTACCAACATATCCTTCATAGGTGCAGAACCACTCCCTCTGAGGTGTCATATGAAACGATGCTCTAGTGTGAATAACCCAGTCACTACAGTTACTATGAATGTCAAACGCCATGTACAGGTCCTCTGTATTATCATCGCCATCCTTCTTTGTACCCGAAGTAGAAGGTTGTGAATCATCCCGCTTCTCAGGAACTACGCTTTTGCTTCTGCAATTCCTTTTCAGATGTCCAACCTGTTCGCGCCTCTAGCACCTTATTTCAGATTTATCACGGGACTTTGATTGTCCCATCAATCTTCCTCTGTGACCAGACTTTGATTTGTCACCACTCATCCTTCTAACAACAAGAGCCTCATTGCTGGTACATTCAGAACCTACCCTTCTCATCTCCTCAGACAATAAGGTAGCAACAACCGTCTCGAATGACAGTTTATTAACACCAGTACCAATTGACACAATGATGTGCTCCCAAGAGTTGGGCAGTGAACACAATAAGGTGCAAGTTTTGTCTTCCTCGTCCAGGTTGATGTCTATAGATGAAAGTTGCGCACAGATAGTATTAAATTCATTTAAATGAGCATAGAAAGAATCACCTTCCCTCATCTGCAAATTATACAACCTCCTTCGCAGCAACAACTTGTTCATGAGTGACTTGCTCTGATATACACCTCCCAGCTTCATCTAGAGATCCTTCATGGTCTTCTTATAAGTTACATTCACCAGAACGTTATCTGCCAGGCATAACCAGATTAGGCTTCGCGCCTTTCGATCGTCTCTGGTCCATGCCTTCAACTCCTTTGACTCCTTAAACTCGCCTTCCTCTGACGTTCTATCACCTCACCGCCACTCGTTACTAATCATTTGGTTTACAAGGAGAATATAAATAGGATTAGAAAACCCTAACATCAGCTATACACGGGCGCAAGCCCAAACTACTAAGAAAAGGAAAATTTATAATAAATGAGAGGCTCACAACAGTACATAGCCTCTATGGGCCAAGAGGCGCTGCCCCCCGGATCCCCTTTCGCTCACATGTGAGCGGGACCCCAGTTGCCTTTCTGCTGACCCCGACAACAAGGGCCCTCGTCAGCATGCGAAGTGTGAGCTATACCCAACAAAGACAAGTTGAATTTTCGCATTGCTTGATATATATCTCTTCCCAGGAAGTAAACTTATGGACTAAAACCCATTATCCCAAACATTTAGGCAAAGTTTTAATTTAGCCTTCAAAGTTTTTTTTTTGTTTCAATTATATCTTAAAAGTTAAAAATTATTTTTCATGTATATTTTTTCTGAACATTATTTAAATTAAGTATGAAATCTGTTCCGTAACAAAACAGTGTTTTTAGATAGCTTACAGTTTCATATTAGGGATTCTAATTAATTTTCGGGGAACAAAATGTAAAGATTTTAGCCAAGTATTCAGACGAGAAAACTTGTATATGTCAAGTACAAGAACCTATTCCAGGCCTTCTACAACATTTAAGAACACAACAAGTGGGTCGTTTCCTCAAAGTCAAAAAAATTTCTTCATTTTGTTCCGGTATGCAGTCTCTTAATATTTCCCCTTTCCTTATTTTTTCCTTCTTTTCTTTTATCTTTTTACCCTTTCCCCATTTTTTTTCTTACTTATTTATTTATTTTTTCACACTCCTTTTATTTTTACTTATTTCTCAACTTGCTGGACATCCAGCTAGTAATTCTAATCGTTGATTCTCATTTACTCCCCGTATTTAATGTTTTTACCCGCCTATGTATGGTTTTAATTCCTAGCTGGACGTTTAGTAACTTGAGAAACAATAACCTATGAAGCACCGACACTTCAAAAATCCTGACGTGTCGTGTCCGACACTTCCCGACACTCTCGGACACCCCGACACTCCCCGACACTTCAACACGCGTTATAAAAATTCAAAAAAAGTTTCAAATGTTGCGTTGCGTTGAGTTTTAATTCTAGTTATTATATTCGTTGTACTGCGATTACCATTTTATTGAGTTTAATATAAATATTTGTGATACCTTATGTTTCTTTGCAAAATTTATGAATATTATAAGTTTAGATTCATTTTTTTGTTAAATTATTGGATATTAAATATAATATACACTACATAAATTAAAAATATTATTTAATATCAAAACGTGTCCTAACGTGTCGAAATCTAACATTTTTTAGAATTAACGTGTCGGAGTGTCGTGTCGTATCGTGTCACGTGTCCAGTGTCGGTGTCGGTGCTACATAGACGATAACCCTATATATATATATATAAATAATATATATATATATATATATACATATATATTATTTTTTATTTTTTTATCTTACTTTCTCACTCTCTATTTTTTTCCTTCCTATATATTTCTATTTTTAGTTAACTTTAATATACTTTCCCTTTTAATTGTTTACTTATTTATATATTTATCAAGTCAAACTTATTAATTAATAATTGCCAATAAATTATAACCGTTAATTGGCGTAAATCAACGGTAAACTAAAAAGTTTGACACCGTTATGAAAGGTTCCTGCCCATATGTATGTGTGTGTGTATATATATATATATATATATATATATATATATATATATATATATATATATATATATGCATACATACATATACATATATATACATAGCTTATCGTTTCTCAAATCACTTGAGATAACTTTATCTCCGGCTACTAAATTATAATCGTACAAAGATGGATCAACGATGATAAAGAAAGAGAGAGAAAAAATGAATCATAATCATCAAAGGTGAATCAATTACTGTAAGTAAATAAACAAACCACACGACGTAGTTTTAGGGTGTCCAGAGATAAATATATCTTAAGCGACTTGAGAAATATTTTTCTCATATATATATATATATATGTACATTTAAATTTCATTTTTATCTTTTTTCAATCTCTTTATATCTTTCATTTGGGATCATCTGCCATCGACCCCAATTAGTTTGGGATAAAAGTGTTGTTGATGTTGATACATTATCCTCTGATCTGAATAAAATGCTATCCAAAATTTACCTCACTGAACAACTTGATTTTGCCCTTAAAAACTAATTATATTGTTCACATTTTATTGGTAAATTATGAACTCATAGTTTACCATGTTTTAAGAACTACAATCACTCTTATATCTAGTCAAAAGTATGAAAACTTAGGGTTATTTGACTAAAAAGCATAGACTTTGAATAATGTGTTCATGCGAATCATCATTGCTTATGTTGTAGGTAAAATCGAGGTAAGGCTGGACCAAAGGACTTGGAACAAATAAAAGAAGACCAAAGGATACACCAAACGCGTAAAAAGTAAGCCAAAGTTCTTGGATGAGGGTGCTTTAGTGCGCTAAAAAGCGCCAAATGCGTAAAATGGAGAAAAAGCTTTGGGAAGAGAGAGCTAAAACGAGCTCTAATCATGCAAAATCTCTTTGTGAGAGTGTGCTAAATGTCATATATTTAATGCGCTAAAGGGTGCTTTAACACCCATGTGCGACCTAGTTAAAGTTCATTACGTGATTTTTACCTAAAAGAATGATTCCTTCCTATCTAAGATATATTTCAGAGGAATCATAGTTCTTTGACTTCTTGACATGTTTTGATATTGGAGGCTTGACATTTTTAGATAGTTTTTCACACCGGAAACAATATAGTTTACATCGTAGAAGCGCATCCTTCTTTCTTTTGAGAGCCGGAGACTAGGGGTGCCAAAACGGGTTGACAAGACACGAATACATCAACACTAACACGACACAAATTTTTATTCCTGTCAAAATCTTCAACACTGACACGACACAGATTTTTTGCAGGTTGACACGACACGACACAAATAACACGCAAAATAGGAGTCAAACGGTAATTGACAAAAAAAATTAAAAAAAATGGTTCAAAATTATTTTTTTTAAAAAAATAAAAAATAAAATAATTAAAAAAATATGGGTCGACACGAACACGAATACCTCAACACGAACACGACACAAATTTTTTACGTGTCAACCCGAACACGAACTTTCGTGTTGTGTCGCGGGTTGACCCACGTGTCATAACCTATATTGACACCCTTACTGGAGACAAGCTAAAAGCAAGATTACACTGGAAACCTTGAAGATTCACTGTGTCATAACACCAATTGAGTTTGGGGAAGCTTTTATATTTTCTTGCATTACTATTTCTACTATATTAGGCTAGTTTTCTTTGTAGTTAGGGGTAGAAGGAACTCAATCAAATCTTTATATGTTTGAACAATCTTTAATATCACATTTCCTTTTTGTATAGAATGAATTTATATTTTCTTCATGCTTTCTATGAGTTCTTTGTTTTGTAGATTGATCTAGGGTTTATGCATGATAATAGAGATATTGGTGCATGAACTAGACTTGGTAAACTCATTATAAATTCATATGACTCTAGGAATAGATATAACTTATAAGGATAATGCAATTTTTGTTGTTCTTAAGTTTAATGCTTATTTTCTTTAAAGAATGTAACAGCCCATTCTACAACCGGTTTGTTGACATGCATTATGGTATTAAGCGTGGCACAATTAATTAAAATTTCGGAAGCTACATCATTTAACAAGTATCACTATTACACCTAAGTGAATATGTGAACCAACTTTTTCTTTTCCATACATATTGCAATGTATCATAGGTTACTCACTTACTACTTTCTTGCTTTCATATCTAAGTTAGTTTTCATTCAACTATCTTGATTGATTGTCCAACTTAAGTGTAAATAGCAAATTAGTGATTGAAATCTAATCCTTTTGGGAATGATACTTTTACTCATACATTCTATTACTTTGTACGACAAGTGCACTTTATCTCTTGTACGACCGGGGAACTTGCCGAGTCAGCAACAGTAAAAATAACATATTGTTTAAGTCACTAAAAACTTCAGAGGGATACATAACAACCAAATAATTAAAAACTATACTAATAGGAATACAATTTAAGGAGAAAGATACATACATTGATAAAGCTGTTGCAGGAATCAAATTAGAATTTGATAAGTCACGTGACTCTAGAATTGATATGGAAGAGTTTGTTAGATGAATCACGAGATGGCTTAAGAAAGCTAAGCATTTTGCATCATTGAAGAACTACAGTCCCACAACACATGAATTTCTAAACAATTTCCATTGCGCACGTTGTTACCGTAATAATGACTTGCGCTACAGTTCTAATAGACATCAGAAAGTGTATGTTAATTATGTTTTTAGAATGGCTTAGATTCTTGACACTTGAAAAAGAAAATGCAGGCAAAAATTGTGTTATATTAGAATGCTTGTTAAATGTTAAACATATAATGTTTTTAGGACCAAATTGTGCTTAATATTGTTAAATATAGTCAAAGACATGGTTATATTATTAAATACAATAGACTTTGGAGCTTTTCATGTGTGATATAATACTGACATAAAAATATATTGGTTTCAGGTTTAAATTGCTACTATGGAGCATTGACGGGTTAAGGAAGCCAAAGAAGTCAAGATTCAAGCAACCTCATCCTCGCTGGCTTGCTCGCTTGAGGGAGCAAGTCTAGCGAGCTTGTTCAGGATTGTGTTGTTCTATGTTGTAGCTTGTTAGTCTGCTCACTTCAGCGAGCAAGTTAGCAAACAAATCCTATTGCCTCGCGGAGTTGCTCACTTCAGCGAGCTTAACCTAGGAAGCAACGTCAAAAAAGACCATGGACCTTTATGAAAAGAAAGAACATAAAAAAGGCAAATCAGTTCATGATGACTGCGACCAGAGTGGAGGAAGAGCTCTCTTCTTGGACTGGAAAGTCGAGGAAAGGGTTAAAGCTCCACTGTGGAGACCGGTTATCAAGTTCTTTTATGATTTTCTTTAGTTTTTTATCTTTTGTTTTAGTTTCCTTAATTATGTCAGATTATGTTTCTTTGTAGTTAGGGTTAGATGGAACCTTTTGAATCTTGACATTATCTATTCTTTTCCTTTAATTTAATATTCAATCTTTCATGTTATGCAATTATTCTGTGTTCCATTTTTAATTTTTTTGAGAACTGATCACTTATAGAAGGATACTTGAATTATGCATGACAATAGGGATGTGAGAGTATGAATCTGATCTGAATAATTGCTTGCATTGTTTGATCTAGGGGTAGACTAATGAAACATATGACCCTTTTCTTCATGGTTCTTAATGCTTTCCCCAGGCGGGATCACTAAGAGATTAAGATTCTTTTTTTTTTGGTAAGTAGGGATTAAGATTCTTAATAGGTCAAGAAATGAAACTCCAAGGGATTAAGTTTTAATTAATTTGTAATGAATTGTCAATAACATGAGTTTGAATATTGATTAAGGGAAATGGTAGATTCATTAGGAAGAAATTGGAGAAATTGACACCCCAACTACGTTTGCATTATTAGTGTCATTCTGAGTTTTTTTTCTTTTGGAAACTGATCCTAATTACCTCTTTGAGACGAATCAGAATCCCCCGGTATCCCCACGGGTTCGATTCTTTGAGCCGCCTATAGGACTAATCCAGAGTTCGGGTGCGAGTCTAAGGATTACGGTACTTATGCCTAGGGGTGGTAAACGAGCCAGGGGCCTTTCAGGGGCCTTTGGCTCGGCTCGTAAAGGCCTGAGCTCGTTTAATAAATGCTCGTGTTGGAGTCAGGCTTGCACTTGTATAAAAGCTCATTTAATAAAAAGGCCTCAGGCTCTAAATCAGAAGCTCGGCCTTAGAGCCTCCCAGGCTAACCTAGTATATAAATATTTATTTATATTTTTTATACTACTTGTAATAACTCTCTCTCTCATCAATTTATTTCACCCTATTTTATTGGTTTAACAAACTTTTTGAATGATTTTGTTCTATATTATGCTATTTGGATATATATTGAATTTATGAATATTTATGGAATTACTAGTGCTGTTCTATATTATCCTTCATCCTCCTTCACACAAACAAACCCACAAAAACTCATTCGTTCCACTGTGTACTGCTTGTTTGTGTCAATTTATTTTTTTTGTTTATTTTTTATTTTTGTTTGCAATTTTTTTATAATGGGCTAAGATAATATAACCTGTTATCTACCTTCTCTCACTTTAATTGTTTTTTTTTTTATTGTAGACTTTGTAAATTATTGCTGCAAATTCTATCTGGAAATTGGTTTTTTTGTGGAATTTTTTTATCTCATTTTTATTCTTTAATATGCTAACAGGCTAAGACAGGCTTCACACAGGCTTTTATTTTTTGTAAATAAACCAGGCCACAGGCCAATATTATATTCGTGACAGGTAACAGGCTAAGGCCAGCCGGACACGTTTAAATACAGGCTTGACCCGTTAAGATCAAAGCTCGGCTCGGCCCGTTAACACCCCTACTTATGCCCCTCCCCAAATGGTGTTGGTGGGATTCGAACCGAGGTCCTCTCCCACCACTCAGTCCCCATGCTATCAACTGAGCCACCACACTTGGGTTGTGTCATTATGAGTTTTTGATTATGTTCTTGATTGTTATTTGGTAGTTATAATTATGTTTTTATAATTCAATTGTATTCAAGAAAAACCCTACGATCAATCCAACTTTAATTGGGTAATGAAATTAGTGCTTGATAAGTCAATCCATATGGGAACAATTTTATACTCATTGCACTTTATTACTTGTATGACTAGTGTACTTGTCATGATCACAATAATGCTATATTGGCATTAGATTGATAAATAATTTACTAAAAGAATTAAAATGGTGAAATATTTTAATTTTTGCTTTACATGGATCAAAAAGCCCAATACAAAAGGTTCCCTATGTCTTTGTGACAGCTTTTAATTTTGATACATTTGGACTTACTTTGTTTCGCTTAAAAAGAAGAACACAGATTAACATCCATTACATATTGCCGTAATTGATGTTTAAAATAGAACACCATTTCAGGTGATGCTTAACTCCTTATCTGAGATGGATCAACACTAAGCCACGGGCCCACGGCACAAGCTTCACTATCCATTTTGAAAACACAGCAATTCTATCAATATACAAAATCCCTTAATATTTCGATGCAGTTCTTAAAATCTTCACTGTGGGTTTAAAGTACGAATATGTTAATTTTGTTACCTTAAAAATAAAAAGTTGCCGTGTATCTTAGAAATCCAATTAGAACAGAACTCAAAGAAAGACAAAAAGTACTTTCGTAGTTGGTGCATCAGGTGGTCCCCAGCTAGTCTTCAAACAAATCTCAGGATATATGATGCATGAATGTATTTGACCATGTCAAGCATAATTATGCATGCCTTATAAATCGAGATCTCCAATCTTGATAAAAAAAAAATTAATATTTTACTTTTTAAGGATATAATCTAATAGTCTATGAAGAGTTGTTGGGTTTATAAGTCAAAGCTTATCGTTAAGCTTGAAATTAACGAAAGGAGAGCATGGTCTATAGGATTAACAATGGGATAACCATTTGTCCATTACTTCTCTCTTTTTAGGTATGAGCTTCGAATATGACATCACGTTTCTTCTTATATATATTACTTAAAATAATAATAAACTAAAATTTTATATTTTTTTAAACTACGAGAGTTAAGCTTAATTAAATGTACTTTTAATCTTACAAATATAACATATATTTTCATTTTAGTACCTATGAACAAATTTTTAACTTTATATCCCTGTCTGTTTTACTGCCGTTAAGATGAACGTATTATCTGCTAATGTGTTAAATGTGAAAGAAAAAAAAAAAAAAAAACATGTTGTTAATATCTTAAAAAAATTAATAAAGGAAGGAAAAATTTGAAGCGGATGACACGTTATAGAGGTGGCTATGGTCTTCAATTTTTATTGATCTGCCATGTCAAGCTTATAGTACAAGTGGCAAACTTGATTTAAGAATCAATTTGCCACATTAACATTTATCACATCCACCCAAAAGACCAATCACACATATGGCGCAAAATTTTTAGTTTATAAGAATTAAAAAAAAATATTGCGTTTATGTGAACTAAAAACTAATTTAAGTCTAAGATTTATTTCATATTTACGCAGTGTTTCGAATAAATCTTTGGTACTATTATTATACCTAGACTCAGTACATCCTATCAATGAGAACATTATACATCAGAGGAGAGAGAAAACATTTGGCATAAAAAATTACATTTTGGCTGACATGTCATATTTTTATTGGTGGGATACACTAAATCTTTGGTGCTCTACCAAAGATTTATTCCTATGTTTGGTTCATACAACATCTCTCTCTGCGTATACTAAAAGGTAAAATCTCGGAAATTTGAGCAAGTAGTATTTTATTCTGTGTGACAACAATCAGTGAAACTAAATCATTAATCAGAGATTCGGCTTCTTGTTAAAGCATTAATTTTAATAGGATCAAAGTCAACATGAATCCGAAATATCAGGATCTAGATTCTTATTTCTTAAACCCCCATCAAACAAGACAAACCATAAAAGAAAAATAAAAATTGATCAGTTAATATTTGCTAAGTTCACATGGAGCAATCACCTAATCTGCTCAAATTATAGTCATTATGACCTTAATTTTAGGTTACCAAACACCAAACCCTTTCAGGAAAGTATAATAATAATGTGATCAATCAAATTAAATACAAAATAATCTCATATTTGACTAACATTGTACAAAAATATTTCAAAATAACATCATCCCTTTCGGTAAATTTAATTTCTGTTGTGTATCAATCTGTATAATGAGAAATTTAACAATGGTAAAACCATATATGGGTACCTCATCAATCAATAATCACATTACTGCCTCTCTAAATCTTGATCAACATCATCACCATGGAGAAAAGGTTGGATTCTCCTTGATGATCTTTCCCTACTAAGAATCCTTCTGAATGAACTCAACCGTGAATTTGAACCATTGATTTTGGGTGACCCAGAAACAATGTTATTAGTACCATCTGAAGTGCCTTCTATGGGTTCAAACATAAGAGCCAAATTAGTAGGACCCTCACGTGGCTGCGGTTCAAGCCTTGGTTCAGCCTTGGTTCGACAAATGGGACACGTGGAGTGTGAAGCTAGCCATGTATCTATGCAACCAACATGGAAAGTGTGTTTACAATTTGGAAGCAACCTCACCATTTCTTCATCCTCTAGAGCACTTAAGCACACGGCACATTCTATAACAGAGGCATCGTTATGATGATGATGATGGGGTTCTTCTTCTTGTTGAGGTTTCTTTCGTTTGAAGATGAACATGGGAAGAGAAGTGATGAGGGAAGGGTCAAGCCCTGTGTTGGGTGGTTCAATTGATTGGTTATGAGCATGAGCCACGGTGAGGCTTAGTTGGTAAATGGCTCTGCTGCGAGCTTGGCGTCTAAAGATCCACCTAGCGTAGAGGTGAAGTGCAAAGACCAAAACTAACACTACTGATAATGAAACTATAGCCATGATCAAGATCCTTCTGTTAAAATCTCTCTGGTCTGAACCGAATGAGTCATTGTTGTGATCATCATCAAAGTAACCCATGGCTTTCCCTTTTGTTTGTGTGTGTTTGTGTGTGTTAGAGAAGAGAGGGTGTTTTGTTATGGAAGAAATGAAGGGGTTTAGTTATATGTTGTTTGGTGGTCTTGTGTGTGTTTGAAACAGAAAAAGGAGAAAAATATTTTGTTTTGGTTTTCCTTGGTTATATGGGTTTATGACTTTGGGTGGTTGGTGGTATTGGCTATGTATAGCCAAAGTCTATATGGGTTTTTTTCTTTTAGTATTTTTCTCCTGTTGTGGTTGCAAAAGTCTGTGGTGTTAACTAACAAGAAACTCCCATTTTTTTCTTTTCAAGAGTTTTGACTGTTGAACATTGACCTTTACTGATCTCTCCATCTGGTGAAACAATGGGAATGAGAGAGGCAGAGGATTGTTATTTGTTTGACAACTACAAACATTGCTTGGAATAACTTAATGGAATTTATAAATTGTAGGAAACATGGCATCTTCTGTCATACAAACACCAAGTGTGGGCCAGCCGTTTTTTACTTAAAAAAAGGTTTATATTTCTTATGCAACATAAGAATAGTTTTCTCAAGCTACACTCACATTGTTTTGCATGCCAATATTTTCACCACCTGATGATGTGTGTTGCAAAAGTGCTCATATTATGTCACATAAGAAGTATAAACCCCTAAAAAAAATGAAATATTTTTTTTTATGTTGATAGAAATAGATTATCTTATGTTAATAACACAAAATTATAATAGAAACTCACAAATAATTAAAAAGAGAAAAAATAGAGGGGGGACCCGTTTTCATTATGTGTGTAGGAATTTGATTTATCTCACGTTGAATGAGATAAACATAAATAAAAAAAAAATCACATATTTTGAAGAGTCTATCGGAAGGACACCAAATTTCGTGCGCATGAGGAGACTTATAAATCCCTAAATTAATACTATAAGAAGCAAAAACAATTTTGATGGTTTTATTTTTTAGTACACAGAGATGCTCCATGTATCAAGTTTTGTCTCAAGATTAATTATAGCCTAATTCTTAAATGATTTATATTTTAATGGGAATTTATAATTAAATTACAAATTATTTAATAATTATAAAATAAACTTAAGTTTAAATCTTACATAATTGTCATAAATAAAAAATAAATAAAATTTTGACCGAGAGAAATTGACCTAAAAGGTTAATGGAATGTACGAGAACCCGTTCAGCAGAAGAGATTGGGTGCGTAGTTGTTGACTTGTAATCCATGTGAAACTGATTATGCCACATAGTGCATCTTCTGATTATTTACATTGCAATATATTTTAATATATTTATTACTTTTTATGACATTAATTTTTAATAAAAGAAAATCTGGTTTTGCTTTTACCCTACCAAATTCCTTATATTTAATAAGGGTATTATAATTCTCATTTTGCATCAGAATTGAAATCTCATGTCATAGAGATAAAAAGTATGTGAGACCCATGTGTTAGAAAAAATTATATGTGGGATCCATATCAGCACGAAAATCGAAGGGTGTGTAGGAAAGTTTCAACTCTCATGTTACATGAGAATTATAAAATCCATTTAATTAGGGAAAAATATTTATATTTTTACTACACAATTTTCTTTACTGCCACACTCTTATGCAGGAAAAAAAATGTTAAACCTATTTAATAATGGAAAAACTGAGAAGACTTTTGGTCTCCGGCTTGTGCAAACTGAATCTGCCGCAGATTTAGAAAAAGTTGCACATGCATAAAATAAAAATTGAAAATCAGATATTCATTTCAACATGACATACCAATAGAAGCGTGAAAACAATCTAGCATGCATATCTTTTGTTTTGAAATATGAACTTTAAACATAGTTCACACTTCACACAGAGAAATTAAACATCGAGTCCAACTTCGATATTTTGTTTTGGGAATATTCATTTTTAAAATTGTATTTATTACGTGTGAATAAGTAAATTTCTTCTAATAAATAAAAAATTATCAAGTTCTTTTTTGGGTTTTATAATTCTCATTCAACATGAGAATTACAATCTTCCTATACATCCTTCGATTTTCATGCTGAAATAAGTCCTACATATAATTTTTTTCTAACACATGGGTCCCACATGCTTTTTATCTCTACAATATGAGATTTCAATTTTCCTTCGATAATGAAAATTATAAAACCCTTTAACGTAAGAAGTTTACGGTAATTTTGAAAACGTTATATTAATTTAAGATTTTTGATCGTGTTTTATTCTTTAGATAACTTCTTTTGCACTCAGATAGGTGCTTTATTTTTCTTCCTCGAAATCTCACTTTTGCTCTGGCTTTTCTTCGTGGAAATATAGAACACCCTTTGTCCTTGCCTACCACCCGAAACAAAATATTCTACGATTGAAATTTTTTTATTAACTATTTTAGTTTCTTAGATTTTAACATTATTCAAGTATATTTATTAAAGGAAAAATGTTTATCCTTTTAAATTACACAACTTATATCCTTTCACACTCACAAAGAGGTGGGACCCACACCTTTATTTCTTTTGTCAACTCTCTCTCCTCCTTTATCTATCTATTTCTCTCTCTTAAAATGACACAACTTTACGTTCTTTAAAATGATACACACTTTATCCATTTATTAATTGAAAGTCAGCACGCCAATACCCTACGAGTCACTTGAAGAAAAGTCTATGAAAATGATGGAGGAAATCAAGCTCGGTTTTTCATTGCACGTTATTGCAATTTATCAAGCCATTATATTTAGGATTTTTTTATTTTTATTTTTTGATAAACTACGAGTATCCTCCCCTAGAGGCAATCCTGTTCGTGCCGGGAACATTCACATTATAGTGGGGCTGGCTTTTCAAAGGAGATTTTTCGCATTCACAAGAACGTCAACCCATGACCTTATTTAAGCGGAATCAAACATGTACCATTTGAACCATGATATTATCTTTAGGATCAAGGTTACCATCAATTCAATTTCTTTAAGTTCCTTATAACATTATTCGAACGAATAACACATTTACACACAGATTGCAATCGATGCATATGGAAAGAAAGTGGGAACTCGTTAAGTCGTTATCCATTGACTTCCATGCTCCACGTTGATAATTAAATTAAATGATGGAGTTCCACGTTACTTCAAGTTGATAAATTTAAATGACTTTTGTTTAGAACGTAGAATTAACAAATTCCTAGTCCAAACAATAAATATTTTCCTAATTTTGCAAGTTTTCTACAATCCAAAGAAACGACATCATATATGGTTTAACCCCTTGGAATGCCCATGAAGTTTCATTTCGTTAATGTTGGAAAATTTCATTCTATTAAGAAAAATGAATTCCGCATATATTATCATTTTTATAGAAAATCTATTTTCACTCTTTGTTGTACCATAATTTTTCTTCTTTTATCAGTACCCGAGAGAGAAACGAGAGAAAAGAGAGAATTCATATCTGAAAATGTTATGTATTATGAAAAGTAAGCACAATACAAAGAAGAAATCCATTTATACTTGAGTTCAATGAAAAACTAAATAACTTATTAGCTTCTAGTTTATAACAGAAATGCTAACAAGGCTAACTAATTATCTAACAAGCTTAACTAGTCTAACCAACTATCTAATAAGCTTATCGACTAAATATTAGATGCAATGTCAACTACACATATGCATGCTGATAAATAACATATATCAACACCCCCCCCCCCCCCCCCCCCCCCCCTCAAGGTGGATAGTGTATATTAACCAATCCCAACTTGTCAATCAAAAGCTTAAAAGGACCTGGAGACAGATTTTTGGTAAATGAATCAACCAAAGTAATTGGAAGAAGATGTACGAAGCCCAAAGTAATCTTCTCACGAATTAAATGGCAATCGATCTCTATATGTTTCGTTCTTTCTTGGAAACTGGGGTTGTGAGCCAAGTATATGGCTGAACGATTATCACAGTAGACTGAGATCGGATTAGGAATCTCAACATTCAAGTCTTGCAAAATGTACCGAAGCCATTGAAATTCACAAGTTAAAGAGGCTAATGCTCAATATTCTGCCTCAGACGAACTCCTAGAAACTGTCATCTGCTTCTTCGATTTCCAACCTACCAACGAAGTTACCAAAAACACACAAAATCCTGTGATTGAGCGTCAGGAATCAGAACACGTTGCCGAGTCGGAATCCGCAAAACCACTAGGCATAAGACTGTTTGTGGCTGAATAAAATAAGCCACGTCCAGGAGCACCTTCGATGTACCTCAGTACATGTAATGCAGCCTTCATGTGTAAATGTGTGGGATTCGAAACAAACTGGCTGAGTTACTGGACTGCATAGCAAACATCAGGTCTTGTAGTGGTCAAATATAGCAACCTACCAATGAGTCTTCTATATTTTCCAACATCTTCATATGGTGTGCCTGACTCATGGTCACGCTTCGTTCCAGGTTCCATCGATGTGGAAGAAGGTTTGGCTCCAATAATGCCACCATCTGCAATCAAATCTAACGCATACTTGCGTTGATTAACGATTAAACCTTCTGTTGTTCGCAAAATTTCAAGACCAAGGAAATAGTGCAGCTTTCCCAGATCTTTGATTTTGAACTCAGAATCCAGAAAGGATTTAACATCAGAGATTTCCTGCATACTATCTCCTGCCAAAACAATATCATCAACATAAATCAGCAAAGCTGTGAATGAAGTTGAAGTTACCTTGATAAGTAAACAATGATCAGCTTCGGACTGTTTGTATCCAATGGAGATAAATGCAGTACTGAGACGTGATTACCACTGTCGACTAGCCTGTCGCAACCCATACAAGGATTTTTGTAATCTACAGACTTGGTTGGGCGAAGTGGATTCAACTCCAGGAGGTAATTTCATATAAACCTCTTCGTGAAGTTCTCCCTGTAGAAACTCATTGTTAACGTCGAGTTGCTCCAAATGCCAGCCGCGGGCAGTGGCAACACTGAGAAGAATTCTTATGGTAGCAACCTTTGCAACCGGAGAGAAAGTGTCAAGGAAATCCACACCTTCGAGTTGGGTGTAGCCCTTAGCGACAAGGCATGCTTTATGGCGTTCAATACTGCCATCAGCACATAGCGAGGTTTTAAAAACCCATTTACACCCAATGGGGTGTTTGCCACGAGGAAGATCGGTGAGGGACCAAGTGTGGTTCTGGTCAAGAGCCTTGAGCTCAGAAGCCATGGCTTCTCTCCAACAAAGGTTTTGAGCAGCTTCACTGTAAGTCTGGGGCTCATTAATAGTGTTAATATTGTAACACAAGTTGGAGTGAGTAGAAGGACAGGAGGTGTAACTGAGGAAAGAATTTAAAGGATATGGTGTTGTGGCAGTAAGGTTACAATGGAGGTCATTTAGGTAAGTGGGGTTTTGTCGTACGTATATGACTAGAACGACGAGTAGGTTCAGGTAAAGGATCATTTGGTGTCTGGACATTGGTTGTATGAGGTATGATAAATGAGTGATCAGGTGCAGGAGCAGATTGTGTTTGAGGTATGATGGGTTCCTCAGGTATGGTAATAGTTGGATTAATAGGAAATTGAAAATCATCAGAAAAATAGTGACTGGCCTGTGTTTTAGTGTGAGGAGAAGATTGATGGGTAGTATCATGGAAAGGGAAATGTTCCTCATAGAAAACGACGTTTCTGGAAACAAAAACCTCATGAGAAAGAAGGTCTAGAAGAACATATCCTTTGGTTCCTAGTTTGTAACCTACGAACACACACTTTTGAGCCCGAGAAGTGAATTTCGTACGGCCAGTGATGAGGGAACTTGCACAGCAGAGGCAACCAAACACCTTTAAATCTGCGAGCAAAGGTGACTGATTATGAAGTGTCTCATATGGAGTTTTTCCAGCAAGAAGAGGAGTGCTAACTCGATTAATGAGATATACAGCATGTAAAACGCAAAAGGACCAGAAATTCAAAGAGAGTTTGGCTTGAAAGCACAAAGCTCTTGCTACATTAAGAATGTGTTGGTGCTTTCTCTCCACCACATCATTCTACTGTGGGCTTTGAACGCAAGAAGTGTGATGAATTATTCCCTTACTTGCATAGAAGTCATTCATCATGAATTCGGCACTATTATCACTCCGAATTACTTTAATATTTGTACTGAATTGATTCTCAATCAATTGAAAGAAGTTGCGTAAATGATTACGTGTTTCTCCTTTATGTTTCATCAACACCACCCAAGTAAACTTTGAAAAATCATCCACAATGGTTAAAAAATATTTGTCACCATTGCACGAGGGAACATAAAAGGGGCCCTAAATATCTGTGTGAATGAGATCAAAAGGCTTTTGTGAAACACTATTGTTGTGCAAATAGGGTAACTTTTGCTACTTAGCAAAAGGGCAAACATGACAAGGAGCTGTTGCCTTATTACAGTGTACAAATGAGAACTGGTGACACATATCTCCCATCACTGAATCAAAAATGTGACCTAAGCGGTAATGCCATAAAAGGGAAGAAGGATCAGCAGATACATTGCTGACAGTATGGTTAGAAAAAGCATTACTAGCCAAGAGTGGCTTGACACAATTATTGTATCTATCAGAAGACATATTAAAAGTCTCTGTCTTGTGTCTTGGTAAGTCTCAGCCTCCAGAGCAAATAGCCGTTTGTCCAATCTAGCCGAACCAATTACTTGGCTCGAAGGGATATGCTTAATATGACAAACAGCATCACGAAATGTGATTTCATATTGAGTTAATAATTTCCCAACTAAAATTAAATTTACTCGAAATTTAGGCACATATAACACATTAATAAGCCTCAAAGATGAAGACAAGATAATTGTGCCAGAGTGTTGTGTTGAAACTTTGTGTCCATTTGGAAGCATGATCAAGACAGGGTCAATTTTCTTAAAATAAGAAAAATGAGAAAGTGTAGAAGCTATGTGATCAGTTGCCCCTGTATCAACGATCCATTGGACATAATTCTTACAAATATTAGCATTCAAAGCCATGCTTTGAGAGAAAATTAAGAACTCATTTATACTAGAGTTCAGTGAATAACTAACTAACTGATTAGCTTCTAGTTTCTAACAGAAATACTAACAAGGCTAACTAATTATCTAACAAGCTTATCGACTAAATATCAGATGCAATGTCAACTGCACATATGCATGCTGATAAATAACATATATCAACATATTTTCTAGGTTGGGTTGGACTTAGGGTAGAATTGAATTGAAAACTTTTTAAATATAGTGAATAACAACAAAATGAAGATAGCTCAGTTGGCATCAAGGAATTGAGTATTTGTTTGATCTTCGTCTTAGAAAGGGGTTTAAAATCTTAATCCCGATACCAACCCTAAATCAAACTAGTCGCAAAGTTAATTAACCGATTGAAATATATATATATATATATATATATATATAGTGAATAACATTTGAAAAAATAACAAGTTGTGTAATCCCTGTGCAACACTTACTTTTTTTTAAGGTTTAAATATACCAATTTAGTATTTGATTCACGGTATTTATCAATAGTGGTTGTTTAGTGACGCGAGGAGACCCAGCATCACTGAGTGCCACGACCTTCCCCTCGCGTCACTCACACATTTTTTCCTTTTATTCAATTGAGTGACGCCCCCTTTCCCTTAGTGAACTCATAGGATTGTGCCAAGTAACACAATCTCGTTAGTCACGTTACCGTAAAATTTCGGAAGACCATAACTTTTGACTCAGGTATCCAAATCGGATGATTTTTGTTTTTGATTTCACATAACTTTTCGAGATCTACGCAATGACATCTCATTTGGCATATTTTATCTCTCACAAACATAGTTCAAATTTACAACAATAGTTCCACATTTTTATAAATTCGAACTATATTTGTGAGAGATAAAATATGTCAAATGAGGTGTCATTGCATAGGTCTAGACAAGTTATGTGAAATCAAAAACAAAAATCTCTGATTTGGATACCAGAGTCAAAAGTTATGGTCTTCCGAAGTTATACGGTAACGGGACTAACGAGATTGTGCCACTTGGCACAATCCTATAAGTGCCCCAGGGGAGGGGGGCATCACTCAATTGAAAAAAAAATATGTGTGTCCAAATTAAGTTTTCTGGGAAAGTTAAAAAAAAAAAATTGTTTGGTAGGCAGGAAAAATTAGTTTATGTTTCCTGAGTCTATATTTGATTGAAGGTAAAATATTGCTGGGGAAATGGGTTGAAATTACCAAAGTAACCGTTGCCTACAAATTTTGGCACGTTATTTTAGGGATATTTGTGTCCAAATTTTCGCTCCGCAATTTTTTGTTTCCCAACTAAATCAAAATACCACACTCTGGTGGTATTCTCAAGTGGTAATCTGGATAAAATTTTACACACAATGTCGTATTCCATGCAAATTAGAACCCTAGGCAAATTTTTTGAAAATTCCTACCAAGCATGGTCTTCTTTGAATCCCATGTGAACTTTTCTAAGCAACAAAATAAAACTCTCCTTCTAAACACACCATAAGGGGAAGAGTTTTTTTTTTCAATTTTATAATCTAACAACCATGAGGGCTTAAGACCACAAGAGAAGTATGTATATGGGCATAAAAGAACCTAACCCTATGAGGTTTTTGGTCTCTTCTCATACACTAAAGTCCAAATGAACTTTAGCTAAAAGAGAAAAACTCCAAAATAAATTATTTTCAGGGTACGAGCACCAAAGTTTACTATATGTTATCATATATTTTAACCCGGTTGCTAATGGGAACAACGACCAAATTGCCACTATTGACACAAAATATTACCAGAATGCCACGCTCTTGAAAATTTTTACCAAACTGCTACGACAGCAATCTCGCTACGACATGTGGCCGGTTAGAATTGGCCACATGGAAGCAGCTCCTTGGCCACATAAGTTGTTGCGCAGAGCAGCGAGATTATGTGGCAGAGAACTTCTGCCACAGTCTGCCATGTGGCCTAAAACGCTGGTCTACATGGCGTCTTAGGTGGCCAAAATCGTTGGACTGAGTAGCTGGTTACGTGGCTATTGTTGAAGCACTGAACGCATGTGACACATGTCACACTGTAGTAAACCCGCTGGACTGAGCAACGGGTTACGTGCATGTGTGACATGTGTCACCACGTTGTCAAACCCGCTACACTGCTCAGCATTTTTAGTGGTCCCCACCCCTTATTAAACTAGTTCCCCTCCCCCTTTCTTTCTTTCATCCCTCCCTCCTTTCCCTTTCCCTCTCTCATCTCTCCCATTTTCCCTCTCTCTAGTCCCCCTTCCCTTTTCCCTTTCTTTTGCGTTGTTCTACCTTTCCTTTTTCTTTTTTGGGTTGTCGTCTGCTGGTCCCCCTTCCCATTCGTCTTCAGCATCTGGGTTTTACGCAGATAAAAAATATTTTTACAGCAATTTTATTTATTATTTTTATTTTAATTTGTGTTTTTCTGTTTGATAGATTCTTTGTATTACAACTAGTTTTCATTGTGCTCACAGGTTAGTAACTATTTTTTTAGTGTACTTTTATTTATTGTTTTAAATTTAAATAATGTTATTTTATGTAATAGATAAGATGATATTGGATATTAGTATAGTAATTAAATTCTAGGATAGGTGATGCATTTAGATATTTATTAATTTATTAGTCTAAATTATTAGACCCTAGGATAGATAACATTATTTAAAGATATAGGAGTCTCTAAATAAATTATGTTAAAATAATTTAGTTAAGAATCATACTCATCTTGGGTAGGATGCAATTCAAGTGACATTGCTACCAGTGGAAGGGGTGACATATATCTATCTTCAGGATTCACCAACGGCTCTCTATTCATGTCGATCGACTGAATGGAATAGTTTGAACGTTGACTGCTGCACTGTCCACCAGAGTCTATTTTTGCATACAACTCAATAAATGTTGAATCTGGATGTAGTCGAAATGCATCTACTACTAAGGCGATATCTTAATCTTCAACAATCTCCACCGGCACCAACTTTCTTTACCTGAGGCACATTGAGCAGTTAAGCGAGACAGATATTGACCACGTTGTAATCTCAATTTTTTTGTATATTGTCTTCTTCAATTCATTAAAGCTACATCGCGGGTATATGAAATATTTTTGTATCTCCTTCAAAAACTTGCCCATTATAACCAAAATATGTTCTCCCATTGAAATAGACTAATGCAATTATTGAATCATTGTTATTACTCATTTTGGAAAAAATTGGGTGAAAAAAACACACAACAGCAATTAATTGAAGAGAATGAATCCACACTGCTGTAAAATAGAAAAGCAAAACATAAATTAACTAAAAAGAATGAACCACATAGTAAATTAAAAAAAACAACAGAAATTAACTGATTTGAACGAACTCACACTGATGTAAAATAAAAAAATTCAACCAAAATTAGCTACAAGATAACGAACCCCACTGAAGATGGATGAAACGAGAGTGGAAGAGAGGTATATATTAAAGAGAAAATGCTGGACTGCTGGGCTAGTTAGGATCCACATGTGGAAAAAGGTGACACGTAACCAGTTATGCTGCATAGCGAGTATTACACGTGTCAGAAAAGTGACACGTAACCAGCTATGCTGCATAGCGAGTATTACACGTGTCAGAAAAGTGAGACGTAACCAGCTATGCTGCATAGCGAGTATTACACTTGTCAGAAAAGTGACACGTAACCAGCTATGCTACATAGCGAGTTACACATCTGTCACAACCTAAGACGCCATGTAGCCAGCGTTTTAGGCACGTGGCAGACTGTGGTAGGAGTTGTCTACCACGTAATGTTGCTGCATTGCGTAGCGACTTACGTGGCCAAGGAGCTGCTGTCATGTTGCCAATCCTAACCCTCCACGTGTTGTACTGAGATTGCTTTAGGTAAACTTTTTCAGGAGCGTGGAATTCTGGTAATATTTTGTGTCAACAGTGGCAATTTGGTCGTTGTTAATGTGACTTTTATTTTCTCTTACAATCTTTGAAAACAAGAAATTACACACCACCTCACGTGGTCTAATAACAGAAGCCAAGTCCGCAAGCAGCAAAAGGAGAATACCAGGAGGAGGATCCCACCAAATTCTTTTATCATATTGCTCCTGATCATCAAGCGAAAAATAGGCCAACCAATCTGCACAAGCATTCCCTTCTCTAAAGGTATGACAGAAAGCCACTGACCAATTCTTTTAAATCTATATCCATATGCGAGATATCAGATGATACTCACGGATTGCTACACCATTCTTGGATAGTAGAGTGATTACACTAGAGGAATCACTTTAAATGATCATATTACGATAGCCTGCACCCCAAGCCATCTCCAAACCCCTAAGCACCCCCCCCACAATTCAGCTTTGAATATTAAATGTACCAACTCAAAAATTTCTCAACTCTTCATCTAATATAGATGTAACAAATACACATACCTCAAAGAGCCGATTTAGAGACAATTATAAAAAGCATAGATAGATGATAATCTAGATGTAACTATAAGAACCTTTTTCTTTTGGTGCATAAATATAAAATCCTATTACATGCTTATATAGTGACAGTTAGAGGTGGTAAAATGGGCTCGGCCCGGAGGGCTGGCCCACCGCGCCAGCCAACAAAATTTTTTTGCTTATATTTATTGTGTAACAAACCCATCTTTATATGGCTAAGATCATTGGATTTACTGCTGTAACTATTTTAGAAACAAACAACTAAACAAAATGAACAATCATATTGTGTTAAATGAAAGTCCATCTCCGAGAAATACTAAAGAAGCTGAGTCCAACTACATAATTTTTTAATGACTACAGGACAATCTAATACAATGACATCTGCATTTTATATTTAAGGATCAAACAAGATGCATTTGCAAAGTTTGGTGGACAGAATGTAATCACTAAACCCACATGTACTGAACATTATACGTGAAATAGAGTTTCGTTTGAATTAAAAAATAATTATTTATTCTTTTTAATTACTCAATTAAGACAAATGATCATTCAATATTTTATAGTATATCATTATTTTAATGTTATTTATGATTAGTTGTTTCCAACCCAGTGAGTAGTTGACTCTTCAAATTTTTCACCAAATTCTTTTCGGTAGAGTTGAAGTATTATTGAGATTAAATACGATGCATTAAATATGTGCTTATGTTATTTATACTTAAGCAATTAAGCTAATAAATAGTTTTTTGATATTATCACATTCAACTTCAAATATGAAGTATTTGTTAGAATATTAAAGGTACTAACTCAAATATTTGCTAACTCTTCATCTAATATATATGTCACAAATATACACACCTCAAAAAGTCGATTTACAGGCACCAATAGAAAATATAGATAGGTAGCAATCTAGACGCAATTATAAGAACCGTTTTTTGTTGTTAATTATAAAAATATATTACATGCTTATATAAAATGCTGACAATTAAAGGTGACAAAATAGGCACGACCCTCCACCCCGTTTGCTAACACATTTTTTTCTTATATTTATTGTCTAACAAGCCCGTCTTTGTATGACTAAAAGAATTGGGTTTACTGCTATACATATTTCATAAACAAGCATTTAAACAAAATGAACAAACATATTATGATAAATGAAAGTCCATCTCCGAGAAATACTAAAAGAAGCTGAGTCAAATTACGTAATTTTTGAATGAATACAAGACTAGCTAGTACAATAGCATGTGCATTTTATATTAAAGGACCAAACAAGATGCATTTGCAAAGTTTGGTTAACAGTCAAGTAATCACTAAGCCCACAGGTACATAACTTTATACGTGGAGTAGAGTTTCGTTTGAATTAAAAAAATAATTATTTCTTCTTATTAATTACTTTATTAAGAGGAATAATCATTCAATGTTTTGCAATATATCATTATTTTAATATTATTTATGATTAGTTATTTCCAACCTAGTGAGCAGTTAACTTTTCATATTTTTCATCAAGTTATTGTTGGTAGAGTTGAATTATTATTGAGATTAAATACGATGCATTAAATATATTCTTATATATATATATATATATATATATATATATATATATATATTATTTTTGTGAATAATTATTTATTCTTACGCAATTAAGCTAATGAGTGATCTTTTGAATTACCATATATTCTTTTTTCTTTTCTTTTTTGATAAACAGAATTACCATATTCAATTTCAACTGTGAAGTGTTTGTTACAATATTGAACGTACTAACTCAAATATTTGTCAACTTTTTATGTACAAAAAGCTAGAGTTAGGTACCTCATAGTATTGATTCACTACTTAAAAAAACTTGTATAGTGACGGAATTGTTATGGAAATTCCGTCACTAATTTCATCGTCACTACTACTTTCCGTCACAAATTCCTTCGCAAAATAATTTGTGACGGAAAGTAGTAGTGACGATGGGATTAGCGACGGAATTTCCATAACGATTCCGTCACTATACAAGTTTTTTCTAGTAGTGATTTAAATAAAATTCAGCGAAATACTTTTACATTTGTGTTTACTTGTACGAGACAGACAAACTAAATTATTTTTTTAAAAACAATTCATGGACCTTATAGTATAAAGTTTAAGGGGAATAATTATCTTATGTTGCCTAAGATAATTATCTTATGCAATAGAGACAAAGTAGTAAGGTTCATTACTTTTTTTTAAAAAAGAAAAGAAAGATAAGATAGTGGATCCACTATCTTGTCTCTATTGGATAAGCTATTTATCTTATGCAACACAAGATAAATAATATATATTGTCATTTTTTTAATATTTTAAATAAGATTGTGGACCCCATCTTTAATATCTTTTTTCTTCAACTTTTTATAATTATTGTCATTTAAAGTTCATTTTTTCCTATTTTTATTAAATGAGTATATATTCCTGTAATACCTAAGGTAATATGTTGTTGTTGAATAATCATGCTTCGTGAACATATGAGTATAATAGAAAGATAAGTCACGGATGTAGAGTTATTATAAGCTCATTTTTTCTGCATTTGGAAAAACTCCTACATATTTATGTTCAATGCTCATAGCGAGTGTTTTGGCTCTGGCCTTTAGGGGTGAAAGTGGGCTGGGCTGGCAGAGCTTTGTCCCGAAAAATCTAAGCCTATATAAAAAATTTCAAATTTGCTTGGCCCGAGCCTAGTACGAGTCTAACAGTTAGCTTAACTTGGCCTGTTAGCATGTTAATTTTTAACTTACAAGCAGAACCTTGAATCAACTTCACAAAATACTCAAATTATGTTGCTAAAACAAAAATCACAATTTCAACGTTCAAGCAAAACCATAAATCACAACAAAACTCATCACAATCTGCATTTAAGTCACTTAATTTCACATGTTGAGATGTTGGTTCCTCCTACATAAGAAATAAAGTCAAATTTCTATTAATATTTAATCAAATATAATTAAATTATTAAATAATTTCAATTTATTAAATTTATACTTTTTGTTTTTTTTCAAGTCATACCAATTACGTGAGCAATCTCTGCCGTATGTTAAAGCTTGGATGGTATCTTCAACCAAGGTAGAAAGATAGACATCAATAACTCTTCCTCCATCACAAAATGTTGATTCTGATGTTAATGTAGAGATTAATTGGTACAGATCTTATGCCAGTCTCAAAGATAGTATTGGTGGGGGAACGAACCTAGATCCTTGCACCACCTACTTAGCTCACGTGTACCAGCTGAACTATCATCATTTGGTACTACTATGAATAATATTATTTAATTTAATTTAAAATAAATAATATGATATAGGCCGCTTGTAGGCTTATAGGCTCGACATGTAAAAAAAGTCTATCATCTACTTTCTAAATAGGCTTCTTTAAAAGTCCGGGTATATTCTATTTGACTATATATAATAGGCCAAGTCCGACTTGATATAGACTAAGCCGTAGGCCGGCATAACCCACTTTCACCCCTACTGGTCTTAGTGTAGATAGTTCAATAAACCATCAGTCTAAGAAACAAAAAACTAGACATATATGAGAAAATTTTAACTTTTTTAAAAGAGAAATAATAATTTTATGTTGCTTTGTATTATTATTTTATACACTAGATACAAATTAAATGTGTGACTTATTTTAATTTTTCTCTCTCTTCCATATGTGTCTCTAGGAAATTGTTTTTCACTTGTGTTAAATAAAACAAGGGTTTTATACATATCATGTTGCTTGACATTCTTAGTGTCATATTACTCTCACATGACAAATGGAACTCACCTTGTTTTCTTTATTCTTTTTTCTTTTTGAGTGAGACCCATCAATTGTATTAGAATAACATGACACTAAAAGTGTCTTACAACATATCATATATAAAACCCATAAAATGATCCCATTATTAAAAAAACCGCTCTTTATTGAACAAACCAAGTCTACTAAATAATAACTAGTTTATATTATTATTATTATTATTAAAAGAAGGGTTTTATAATTCTTATTTAACATCAGAATTTAATTTTTCCTACACATTCTTCAATTTTTGTGTTGATATGAATCTCATATATTTTCTATCTCTAGAACATGAAATTTGAATTCTCATGAGAATTATAAGAATTGCAAAAAGTCAAAAAGTAATCCCACAATTCACCTGGCCCTCATGTCGTCACATACGAAGAAATTAATTAGGAAGTGTGCTACTTGAATAGATCAGATACAATACGACAACAAAACATGAGTTATCAACAATATACAAAATTAACCAATCACTCGTAAGAAGACAAACCGTTAAATATTTAATCAAAAAAGGTAACCCATTGAAAAATTGAGATATTGTTGTATGGACTTCATCTTGAAAAGTCAGTTATATTTTTCCATCTCCATATTTCTCACATATAGCAATTCCAGTTATTTTAATTTATATTTCCAATCGCAAGTCAAACTATAATTAATATTCTTTCATAAAACACGTAAGGATCACTGACTCTGTGTATATAAATTATGAACATCTACGACTTAAATCAAGTTCATATGAAAATGAAATTTTTATAAATCATACGTGTATTAAGGAAAGTCCCAGAGTTTCTTCGTGAAAGAAATAATTAAATGTTTTATAATTCTAATTTAACATGAGAATTTGAATTTTCTTATACACCTTTCAATTTTCGTGCCAACGTCTACACATAATTTTTTTTAATATATGGATCCCACATGCTTTTTGTCTCTATTACATGAGAATTCAATTATCATGTTAAATGAGAAATATAAAACCCAATAATTAATCGCCTGAACATGACAGAAGATAGAACGTCGTTCTTCCTTGATTAACAGGAGCCCAATAACCATGAACATCATATTGTTTAGAAGTCCGAGAAATAGACCAACATTATTAGATCTGCAAATATTGGTCCTTCTGAATGATATATCCAATATCATTTTGATAACTAAATACATGAAGCTTCTTCGGAGGTATCAAAATTGATACTTTATACCTTATGGTTTTCTATTTATTAGTATTTTAGGGATTTTATTTTTATTTTTATTTTTTTAAATCATATGTTAAGTGATATATCTTTAATGATTTTTATATTATATTTAACTTACACGCTTTTCATACAAGATCTGACTTAGTTACACAAATGAAACTCGTGATCCTATAGTTATGAAGCATGTGATATCATAATAAACGATCATCTCAATTAAAAGCTTAAGTTAATAAATACCCTTTAATAATTTTTATATAATATATCTTTAACAATACCAAAATCCCTTTCAGCTTTGTGGATGAACTGCGTTGCCGCACCGGAAGCATAGCTATTCGAGTATGAAATGCCTCCTCTTTAATTTATGAGTAAATACCTTTTTTTTATCCCCACCAAATTTCACGATACCCGCTTTAGTCCTAACAAATAAAAAGTTATTTGTGGTCCCTAAAAAAATTAAAGTGTACCCATTTTAGGTGACTAATGTGGGTCTTTTTTGAATTTGTGAGGGATCATGATGGGTCCATTTTGAATTTCTTATGGACCAAAAATAGCCTTTTATTTGCTAAAGACTAAAGCGGGCATAATAAAATTTGCTGAGGACCAAAAAAAGTATTTACTCTTAGTTTATTTTGCTTTTACACTGTTTTAACATTTCTTGACAAAAAAGAGGATATTTATATTACCTTATCTTTTCACTATCATCATCCATTATAATTATGTATTTCGTAAAATACATAAATATAATATTAAAAATTTTCTTTTCTTTTCTTTATATCAGCCGATAAGTTTTCTTTATATCAGCCGGTAAGTTTCTGAAAAAAAAAAAAAACAATATTATAACTGTATATTCTACAAATACATAATTAAAATAAGGGAAATAATTATCTTATTTTACATGAGATAATTAACTCATGTATTAAATACAAATTGGATGTGGGACCTATTTTAAATTTTCTCTCTCTCTCTCTCACCTCTCTCTTCCATATGTGTGTGTAGGATATTGTCTTTTTCTCTTATGTTAAATGAGAAAAACAAATCCCTTAAATAAAATAATAATAGATAATAATATAAAAATGAGATAATATAAATATCTCCTCTCATGCCAATTTGATTACAATAGATCGTCTTGAAACGCACATAGTTTACTATTCATTCTGCTGCCTCAATAATTATATGTACGGTTGCATAAAGGAGCAAAAAGAAATAAATTAATTTCCTGAAACCACCCCCACATAGCTAACTAACATGCTAAATGCAATGGAATGTCAGTAGTTCACTCCCATTTTGTCCATCAAATATTTACGCTTTGTGCCACCATTTAAGTTCTTTTAACGGAGTATAGCACGTTAAATGCTTATGTGGCCCGTTTAAAGCTACATAGGCATCCACGTGGTAATGTACTAATGTGATAATGTCACTTAACGCCCACACAATATGGTTGCATAATGACAAATCTAATGACATACATAAATCTGAGAGATTGATGCAATGACACATGAATTTTTGAAAGCTAAAGTAATGACACATTGATTGACACATGAATCTTTGAGAAATCAAAATCACATGGTGGTTGTGGTCTTTGGGTGCTGTTAACAGTGGCTCATGGGTTCTAATGTTTTAGAAATTGGGTCATTTTGTTATATGGGTGTGTGGGTTTGAATGGTTTCTTGGTTTGATTCTTCATGCGTACGAATGAAGGGTGGTTTGACTTTTCAAGTTTAATGAGGCAATATTTTCAATGATTGAGAAGCTAAAATAACATAAATCTTTAAAAGACTAAAGTAATGACACATGAATTTTGAGGGATGAAAATGGGGATAACTCACTCTATTACATTAGAAATTACAAGCCTCTTCATTCCCATTGTTTCTTGAATTAGACACAGAAATACAATGCCAAATGGTTTAAGAGTGTTTGACTTTAAAAGTGCTCCTTTAAATGTACTTGGGGGACAAGGAAAAAGGAACACGAAATCACTTTCTATTATAGAAGAGAATAACTGAACAAATCAAAAACCATACTAGATTATGTTTTTCTTCAAGTGGGGTTCACCAAGAATAGACATGAAACCTCTGCTGTTCGTTCACTTGATATGGATGAACTATGCTATTCTCGACATTAACAAAACAATGAGGTCTATAACCACGGAATGCAGCTCAAAGACATATAATAATTGAGCAAAGTATCATATAGATTAATACAAAAACATATCAAGCAGCATTGATTCGAGGAAGTAGTGAACCCATTTTTAACGTTAAACAAAAAACATATAAAGCACCAATAATGGCTGCAATAAAAAGAGAAAAGAAAGCCATAAAAAAGTTTAATCCAACCAAACAAATTTTGCAGATCATCAAAACATGTCCATCTTAATCTTCCCACGTTGTCAAATCTAGTAGACAATGCTCCTGCACAACAAGATTCATGAGAGAAATTTAAGTAGTATTTGTTACTTAAATTGCAACTTTGCATGGGAAATGCCTTGATGAGTTTTGTTTCTTTGTTCCATTAAAAACAAAACGTGACATCTTTGTGCAAATCTCATGATGCAGTTCATTTCCCTTTCCCTTCTTTGATATTATTTTCACCATTACTGGTCCAAGAAAAGAAAAGAAAAAATGAGCAATAAGTGGAGTACCTGATAGAAAAGGAAGACTGAAGCATTGTGCAGTTCATGTTTGTGGTCAGTGATGAGAATGAGGTGAAGAAGAGGATGGCCTATCGGAAGCAACTCCATGGCTCTCATTCTCACCTTGAATTCTAGCAGGAATGCAGAACCCTGGCAATGCATCAGATAGAAACCTGCTTCCAAAGATGGAAGCTTGGTGAATTGGTTGGGACTTGTGATGTTCTGAGGAAGCCATTGGAATCTCATTCCAAGGACGAAGTGATGGTGAAAAACTGGACTGAAGGGTCCCCCTTTGGGAATATGCAGAACCTTGGCCTAGAAATGCAGTTGAATTGACCATGAACCCGGTTCTGTTCATATCTATGGTTGCATCATTGTTCCAAGTTACAATCCTGTGGTAATTAGGATCAAAACCAATGGGAGTTGAGCTAGCAAAAAGGGTTTGGTTATTTGAAGGTGTTTGATTTGCACCTGCTTGGGATTGCCATGAATCAAACCAGGGTCTCGGAAGGAATGAAGAGATAGACCAAGATCCTCTGAGGAGTTGTTTGTTCTAGAGATTATGTCAGGTGGGTAGCTTTGGAAATTGATGGAGGAAGTGGCAGATGTTGTGGGAAAGAAAGCTATGGCATCAGTGTCAATTTGTGATGGAAGGAATGCTGAGTGATGGTTATCTTGGTGCTCATCTAATTGCCTTTGGAGCTGAAAATTGTAACCAGAAGACTCAGATTGTTCTGCAAT